>JAXQQM020092930.1:0-55000 GCA_034641835.2 Pinus albicaulis | reverse complement strand
ACCCACACAATCCATTACCAATGAGGCACAATCAACACATTGACTAACAAAGTAACATATTCACACACATTACACTTATTATAAACTTTAGAATTAACAATATTTAATGTATGACATGTTCACATACATTACACTTATTATGAACTTTAGAATTATCATTATTTAATGTATGTGATCAAGATTGAGTTTTGATATTATGATATTAAAATTATTAATAAGTATTTATTTTCTTTATTATATTTAAAACCATGATTATAATTAACAAAATTTTAAATTAATATTTTTTCATATATTATTAAATTATAGAATAATAAAAAGGAAAATTATAAATTATTAAAATTAACTAATTTTTTTAAAATAAAATTAATGAAATTTACATATTGTATTGAATTTAGTATTAAATAATTAATTAATGTGTTACTACAAATTGATGCTATCATAAATTTTATGTTATTTTTTTTCAAGAGATTTAAGCTTGAATCTCAAAGTTTGCATTATAGTATGATAATCATTAATTGAATTTGTGCTATCATAAATATTATGTTATTGTTTTTTCTTTTTTTAAGGGATTTAAGCTTGAATCTCATGGTTTGCATAATAATTTATGGCATGATAATCATTAACTGAGCTAATATTATGTACTTTTTTAATGTGACACAATATGTATATTATTTTTCATATGGTAAACTAATATTAGCAATATTTAAAATTTTAATTAAAAAAATTATATATATCTGTGTGTGTGAGAAATAATGACAATATATTTATAATCACACATATTACACTCATATATTTATATAAGTAAATAATACATATACAAATCTAACAAAGAAATATATATATACACAAAGAATATACTCATACATAGACAAAAAAGAGTACAACTAGATAAAGTACAACTAGATAAACACATGTGTAGCAAAGAACATATAAAGAACACATTTATACACATACAAATAATACAATTAAACAAGGCACATACAAATGTAGGAAAGAAGAGAATCATGCTCTTATATATATATATATATATATATATATATAAACCACCACTCTAATATTAAAGGAATAGTGAAGCAATGCATTCATATAATACAAATAAATAATGAAAGAATAGTCAAAAGCATGCAAAATGAAACATTCATAAAGATTAAAAGATAAACACTCCAAGTAAGTACATACAAGTAATGCAAATACTCTCAATAATACATTTACACACATCATATAGAAGCAAATATACTATTCATTAATACATACCAAAATAAAAGCATCAAGAAATAAATTCTAACAATTGAAATGAAACTAATAAAAACACTATTTTTATTTTCAAAATAAAACATTCAAATACATATAAAATAAAGAATCCAAAACATACATTAATACAAATACAAAAATAAAATATAAAAAAATATATATAATTATTATATATATATATATATATATATATATAATATAACCAATATTCAAGCATTTGAATATAATAAATTTATACAAATAAATAATAACAAACACTCTAACTAATATTATTCATAACATAAAATTATATGTATTTATATAAATGAAATAAAAGAACAAAATATAATATAAATATCTTAATAATATATTTATAATAAAAATTTATAATTAAACTTAAAAAAAAATTAATAAAAAATAAATAAATGAATTAAAAAAAATTGTAAACATATGTTATAAATGCTATATGATTTATGTGAAACATGTTTATAAATTATTATTATAATACAAGAATATATTTAAGTTTAGATATATTGGAGTTACTCTAAAGTAAAGATCATGAAAACCACTTGCACAAGGAACACAATTCAAAGGATGTTTACAATTTAACCTTCCTAAGAGTTTTTTTGGAGGAGATGAATACCCCTCCACAAAAAAAATAAAGTCTAGTCTTTTTATTAATAATAGTTTGTATTCATGTCAATTCTTTGATTGATCCATATAAAGAAGAAAATATATATTATTCTAGTTACAACATTACAAAACATAAAAATAGATAATGTATGTCTTCCATGCACGAGCAAATTGGTATTCAAAACTTTTATGCAACCTACAACATTGAAAAATTATTGTTAGTATACAACAATTTGTAACAACTTGTAACATAATAATTCATAACGAAAATTCATAAAAACATATTATAAAGTATGACAAAAATTAAGAAAAACATTAATACAATATTATTATGCAAAATGATACAATGATTATATGATTTAAAATTTTAATATAATAACAATTAAATTTAACCATTAAATATTATAAATAAAAACAATATAATATATAACTTTTTAAATTCAATGTAGAATTTCTATTTAAAAACATAAAAATGTCATTGATCATTTTTAAGTGATTAGATAACATTGTAACCATATAAATTAATAATTAATTGATAATTTTCAAAGTACTAAAATAAAATTGATAATTTTCAAAGTATTAAAATAATAATTGCAGCATAAAGGCTATTACTTAATTTGTTAGTGAGATGATTCCACTGCCTTCACAAGTCACTAAATATTGATATGAAATGGACAAGATCAACACTAGTTGATATGAAATGGGAAAGATCACTAGATTTTCCATTTGACTAGATGCGATCTGGTCAATTGATTCTTCACCTGGATTTGGAGTTTGGTCTCAACCTGGTTGTGGATAGGTTAGTAGGTAGGGTTGATATGAAATGGGCAAGATCACTGGATGTGCCATTTGACTAGATGCAATTTGGTCAATTGATTTTCCACTTGGATTTGGAGCTTGCTCTTAACCTGGTGGTGGATAAGTTAGTAGGTAGGCAATTACTATCTGAAATGTTGCCTACCCAAAAATTCTTTCTTGTTTCCCTATTAAAATGCTTTATACCCTCCATGATGCACTTAACAATGCTAGACTAATATTTATAAATATCAAAAAAATTACTTTGCTACAGGCTAAACTAAAAGTGGAAGGATGAGAAAGAGGCTTGTGAAGATGGAAAAATAACAACTGAGAATTGATCTAAAGACAAGTTGTCAATGTATCAAGTGATCTAAGTATCACTAAGTATAGTAACTTGATATCAATATTATTCAAACAAAATAAAATTTCAATATTATTACTCAAACAAAATAAAATCTCAATATTCCCTATTTAATTAACTATACATCTAGATATTCTACTTTGATAAAAAAATCTTACCTTGCATTACATAACAAATTCATAAAATATTATTTTAAAAAATGATTTTTTAATTTAAAATTTTAGTTTTTACATTAAATATTCAATTTTTACCCTTATGTTTTTTTTTCTAAATCATCAGGTTTGCCACAATACAGAAGACATTGTAATAATATTATCTTTTGAGGTACGCTAAATTGATGGCAAACGCTGCAAAAAAACGTGACCAGCCCAAGCTGCTACCCACTACCCTAAACAAGTCTCAATGGTATGTACATGTATTTACTTCACCCCAAAAGAAATTCTAATGTCTCACTGTCACTTTGTAAGACACACACTATAACGTAGGGTTGGGGACTGTTCTTATCTCTCACTCTCACTCTTTAAGACACTCAGTGTAAGGTGGGGTTGGGGACTATTTATGTGTGTTTATGTGTATGTGGGAGTTTAGATTTTAGTGTTTTAGATGGAAACATAGGGCTTCATGGTATTTGTATAACTTCAAACCTTACAATAAAGACTAGAACTGGAATTAGGAGATAATAAATTTGAATTGGGTGAGAACATAACATACTATGTTTTTCTATTGGTAGTCTACTATGTTTTGTATCACAATTTATGTCATAAATGCATCAACCGGATCCAGATACTAGTAACCTGAGAGCATTCTTCCATGAAATTTTTAGAAGCACGAGCTCTATTTCTAAGTTCATTCTAACCATATAATGCAAAGATAAGGGTCCTAGGAAAAAGCAGACAGGGGAATGGAATACTAAAGAGAAAAAAGGAGATGGGAAAAGGAAAAAGTGGTGCTAGCATTGGTAGCAGAGACAATAATGATGTAATGGTAATGAATTTAGGCTAAAGTAAAATTTGCAAGAAGGCAAAGTAGATAGATGGAATCACAATGATTAGAATTTGAATCCAAACCTATTTGGATAGAGAGAAACTCTTTACTAAACTGAATAGAGCTATCTCTAGTTTCTCTAAATCTATGAATTTATTGAGAAAAAGATTCACGTAAGCCATTGTTTTGTTTTGTTATGGTGGGTGGGTTTATATCTAAAAGTAATTAACAGAAACAGGGTTGACTCTTCCAATGCCCATGGTGTTGAACCTGGGTGGAAAACAGGTCAAATCTCAATCTAGATCAGATGCTTCTAGAATTGGATATGTAACCTATGCAGGCTATGTAGCTAGCTACGAGTCTGGCATGCTATGTAGGTTAGATATGTCTGTAAGCTATGTAGGCTAGATATGCCTCTGGAATTGGATTTGTTTCTAAGATATACGTAGGCTATCCGTCTAGCTCTGCGTCTTTAATATTCTGTAGGTTATTGGGGCTCCTTCTCGATATCACTTTCAAATTGCACAGTCAACAGAAAACTAACAAATAATACAGCCAGAAAATCACCGTAATCAGTGACTAACAAAAAATACAGCTATGAAATAAGAAAATGAGGAGCTCAAAGACCAATGTTGGACAAACACCAATGTTACATGGAAAACCACCTAATACCTCACAGAAGGGCCATCGTCAACACTAAAACTGACTCAATTGGCATATTATGCAATGGACATATTCTGGAGAGGTATTTGAAAACTGCAACAAGAAACAAAGGAGATCACTGCACCTCTATCACCAATCTAAGACTTCCATTCCACTGTGACAGGTATTAATCTTTTTGATGCAATAAACCTCTGGGAAATAATTTTCCAGAGTTCATGGTCTCTGAATTAAAATTTGAATTTAGACTAATCAATTTGAAAAAATGGTCTCTCTGTTCAAATTTGAATTTACTCTTCATTTAAGTTTGATTTGTTTACGCTCTAGAAAATAAAAGGGTCACCCCCATTTCTACAGATACATTTTCCTCTGTCTAAAATAAATGACTAAAGCTCTATGGAGATTTACCATCAAGAAAGAACACTAATATTGTTTCCTAAGAAAATCTGGAAACTAGTGGTTGCAAAAGAGCTGGAAAGACCTCATTCACTGCTGCAAAAGAACTGTAAACACTGCTCTGTCTCCTGTATATTCTCAACTCAGCAGAATTAATGAAACACTGCTCTGGCTGCTTAGCCTACAAGTTACTCAAATTTCCCTTTGGAGTGAGTTAATGGAACAAATAATTACTCGATAGCCTACATTTCAGACTGGGAATATTGTGTCTTAATGAGTAGAATACAGCCTGCTGAGTTTTCTGGGTTCTTGAAATACCTTTGAATTTCCTCCACCTGTGCAGAGTCTCCTCTCAATTCTCCATCACTGTCCTCCTTTGTGCATTTTCATTCTTCATTCCTATCAATATTCGTTCATTAAGCACGAGCCCGATCACTGCTTGAATTCATGAAACTGCAGTTCCAGTTTTAGGCAATCACTGTCATTCTTCATTCATCATGTGCCACTATATAATCACTCATGGCATCTAAAACAACATGCGTCCGTTCTTAAGGACCGTTGTGTTTAAAATTAAAGTTAGCTTTTTACCCAAATTAGCTTCTAACCTCGGAATCTTTTAAACCAATCTTTTAGTTACCATTTAAACCAATCTTTTAATTACAATTCCTTAAAGAAATCTTTTAATTACCATTTAAAATCATATTTTTCAACGGTTTTGAAATGATATTTTCCGAAAATGTGTTTTCAAGTTTGTTTTTTATTGTTTTTAAATGAAAAACATTCTTTCACGTGTGAGAAATATATAAAATATTTAATAATTTTTCAAAAAAACGGTAATTATAAAATCTAAAATATATTAATAAATTAATAAAAAAATAATAATGATGATAAAATTTAAATTTATTTAAAATTTATTTAATATTTCTAAATTTTAATTTATATATATAGAAATATTATGTATATAATTTTATATATATTGTATAATAATTATATATATAGCTAGTACTTTTCAAAATAATGAGAACCCAATATTATTATTGGTAGCAAACCGATATTGTTAATATTCTTTTTATTAGTGACATTAAATTTAGTAGTAGAGGAAGAAGCAATGACTAGGGAATCAAAAGTGTTCTTACTCCCTATGTATTTTCAAATGGACAAAAAATATTTATATCTACTTTTGGAAACCTCGTAAATTTCTCTAACATGAGTCAATGTCAATCTAACAAATATTTGCATGGATTTATTTTTAGATATCTTTCTTTGCAACATATTATTGATGTAATTTTTATATTAAAAGTATTGCTTGCAATTAATTTGGGAATAATGTCACTTTGAAGGTAAAGATTCATTTTTTCTTTTTCCTAGAATCTCACATTGGGTAGGGGTTGAATATCTCTAAAAGAAAAACATAGAGGATGTCCTGAAAGAAGATATTTTTGGGAGAGCACATTGAGAACATTATGAATGCATTCCTAAAAGTGAGAGTCAAAGATGATTCTATTTGAAAAAAGAGAGTCATGAGAGTCAAAGATGATTATATTTGAAACAAGAGAGTCAATGACGATTATATTTGAAACAAGAGAGTCAAAGATGATTCTATTTGAAACAATGTAAGATTTAAAAGAATGTCTTGCAAGAGTAACATGAACATGAAAATCTAACGGATAAAGAGATAAGGACGAATATTTTGACTCATAGACATCAAATATAGATTTTAATTAATTTACAAACCTATGTTTTCTAGATTAGTTTATTTATTTTGGCTTACATATTTATACAACTCCAATAATAACATAAAAACTTCCACATAACTATAATCTTTCCAATGGATTTAGAAGAACGTGAATGCTTATGATGTTCAATTCCTTACAAGACAATAGTAGCAATCTTGTTATTTATGTAAATATAAAACACATATGGGCTTGGGTTGTATTAGAATTAGAGGTATTAGAAAAATCCCCCAATCCAAACTAATCAATTTCTAAAACCATAGTGATTGTACATAAATTCTAGCAATAAAAATGTTATGCTCTTATAATAATCATGTAGTTCTGCTTCATCTTACATTTGTACATGTATGAACACACTCACACCATAATTGAACATAGGTCTTCTCAAAACTATTATTTCCTATAGGTAAGGTTGAAATAATATTCATTTCATCAAGTAATTACAACCCACCCTTCCATGTGTATATTGTTAGCTTGCTTGATTACATTGTAAACTATTTCCCCTATGTGGACTGTACGTCTTGATCTGAGTTGTCACAAGCAAGATAAACAATTTTTGTTGGATGAATTCAACTTCCTACTTGGTCCTCCATCCATTCTTAGTAGATATAATTTTGCTCCATCCATTGGTTTGTGATGGTTTACAACTACCTATCCATTTTTACTAGTAGCATCTTGGCCCATGTGTTACCTTATGATTGTTTTGTAAATATTGATACTTATAAATGCCAACATGGAACCTTTCTTAAAAAAACAATTTCTTTCCAATCAACCAAGTTCATTTTCACTAAGAAAATAATCCAAGGGAACATCAACTACACTTATATTTCTGAAAACATAACAATCCATGTTACACATAGAGTTAAAAGAACAAAATCATAAGACTCTTCACAGTCACTTCATACTAAGAATTTTTACAAACCAACAGAGAAGTAGGATTCACTATACATACCTAAGTGGGTGTTTCTTATATTGGATCAAAAATCCATTTTTCCCTATTATGTATTCCTGCATTAGATCTCTCGAGAGAAAATTTATTATGTGTTATGGCACATTATGGATGCATGTGCATTATATAAACGACATGATGACAAGTACAATGCAATCCTACATCACTAGAAGTAAGTTGGATAATCGCTTGCAATGAAAGACGTTTCTCCATTTTTTTACCACATTTATTATGTGTAATTTTCATGGCTCAAATGAATTCTAAGCAACAAAGATATCCAACGTAAAAATGTTTCTCTTAACAAAAATGGTGGAATTCGAATCCATTGAAAAATATAAATAAATGCATCGTGGCACTCAAATTCAATCCTTGTGTTAAATTGAAGGCATTGCGGGTCATTTTGAAAAAAAACGATTAGTTTAATAATACAAAATCCCAAGATCAAGTGGCATGGGAAAGAAATGTAGTGAAAAGCTTAAGTAAAATATGTAATCATAGTGGTGCACATGGGTCATCCTAATTAGTCAACAATTTCTTAAATAATTAGTGTTGAATTAGCATTTGTTATGGAGCATGTGGCATACTAATAAAATAATAAAACAATGTTATGGGAAATGGGCATGCTAGCCACATTTATTGAACATTATTTAGTGATATGTAACTTATTTAATGGAGGGTCATGAGAAAATCAAACATTGGAACAAGAAAATTCAAGTAGCCAAAAATATGAGGGGGTAGGACCCAAGGTAAATGTGCATGATTCCAAAAACAAACAAACAAAAATGTTACACACTTTACATCACATAACATAAACTATATGAGGAGTGAATAAATAATGTGTTAATGGTGGAGTGGAGCTTCTATATTGTGGGGAATAGGGTTCGCCCCTTGTTCTTCACTTATCATCCCTCTCTCTAAAATATTTGCAGATGGCATACGCCTCTTCTATTATAATATCGTCTCACTCCTCTTTATCTATCGAAGACCCTAGTCTACTTATAGATTTCTCGGCTTCCATGAAAAATAGAAACTTAAGCTCTTATGTGAATTCATCCTCTATTATGCTCATATCCTCAACATTTCCTTCCTTACCAGCTAAATTTAAGATCTCGACCTTGGATGAGGGGATCAGCTCACTGTTCTCCATGGCGACAGGCCTATTTTTTCCCTTCGCTACACGAAATATTATTGCAAAGTGTGTTGCTCCATACTCTGCATTCTTAGAAACTATCTGGAATAATCCTTTTTATTTAGAACGTGCTAAAAAGAGTGTCATTCCTTCCTCAATCCCAGAGGGCTCATAAAAAGCTTAGTTTCCCTCATCTTTTCACGATGTTGTGAAATGTACAACTGCCATTCCTTTCTCAAGTATATCAATTCATGAAGCCCCTTCATTTTAAGTTTCCTTTGGTGGTTGAAGCATTCAGGGATGCCAATTTCTTCTCATAGTGTGGCTTGATATGCATATTTAATGGTTTATGGTCGTGTTTAGTAGATGTTCACTCCTATATTTTTGAGTATTGGAGACTGCTAATTTCATATGAGCTAAATATATATCCTTTTTCCATAATTTTTTTTGTATGAGTCTCTGATAAATATGAAGATCAGGAGTTCATATTTGGTTCCGGTCTGGGGTTTTGGGGAAGTGCATGGTTGTCTATGCAACCTTGTTTCTTCTCTTTCAACTCCTTTTTAACTACAATTTCTACCACTCCAATTTGGGTAAGGCTTCCTAATTTCCCTTTGCATCTCTGCAATATTCCATCATTGAAAGCTATAGGAATTTTTTTAGGTATATTTCATCACCATGGTAATGATACAAAATAGTACTTGAAACCCACATGCTTGAATTTTCACGCAGATGAAATTTAGTAAAGGATTTCTTACAAAAATCAAACTGACAAGCCTATATTATCTATGGTTGAAAAAGTTAGGTTATGAAATTTTTTCTTTCTGTTGTAGAACTGTTATAAAATAATGCATTCCTTCAAAAATTGTCCCAAAGCTAGGAATATCAAAGCTAGGAAAAATAAATGCAAACCAATATAGTTGGAAGGTTCCAAGTCATAAAATTATATGATATTTAAAGATGAACTCCCCCCATATCAAAAAAATGAGGAAAATCAACAAGAGACATCAGAATCCAAGAAAGGCTCCCACCAAGTTCATCGACACTCAACAACAAGCCAAGTTGAGGTAGAATGTATAAAGGAGACTTGTGACAATATTTATAACTTTGGTTCCCCAAATGATTCTCTTGAAAATAATTATGAATAATTTACTCCTTGGGATGATCTTCCAAAAGTGGCCAAGGAAAAGTCAGATATTTTGTTTTATTCCTCTATCTCTTCATAAAATAAGACTGAATGACTGACTTCTTAGGAAGATCGGGAAAAAGAGGAAGACTCGCATAAGAATCCCAAAGGTGAAAACAAGATTCGAGATAAAAAATAGAAGAATGATTCTCCGATATAGTAGATAACACTGGTTGGATACAAATTAGGAGAAAGGATTGATATACTTCACCAAGGAAAATAAGAATTTAGACAAAGATAAACAAAAAAGAGAAACTAGTCAAAGTTAAAACAACAAATAGTTAAGAATGGATGCAAATGTATTTGTATACGAGGGGTCTTTTGGGAAATATTTTGCTAGAGTGGGATTCTTTTGTTTTGTTTTGTGGAGCTCTCGATTAAGGATTTGGATTGATCCAGTTTTTTCAATATCATATCCTCAAGAACTTTGAAAATAGTTTTTTTAGAAGAATTGTAACGATTCTAGGTCAAATCCGAGTTCTTTTAACATCATCCAAAATACTCGTTTATGCTAAGAGAAAAAACATAAATTATATTAGATTGATCTAGGGACTAGTAAAGGAGGTGGGAGGGGATGTACATTTTTTTTCACCCTTTGCATGAAAGGCCACTACCAAACCTTTTAATCATTCAACTAATTTCAATCACCATTCGAATTAAAATATTTTTTATTAGTTCTTTGTCTTCATATTAAATTTACTAACACTACAAAAAAAGTAATTTGTGAGGCTTATGCCTATGAAAAAACATTAAGGTTCATTACCAATGTTTCATATGGTGATGATCCTTAAAAAAACATTGTTATAAGTGCATATAGTCAAAGTCCTTTAAGGTTTATCAACAAAGAAATTTTCAATGATGCTTTTAGTGATGGTAGTTAAAGGTTGATCACTAATTCTCCTTTTGGTGACACTACTACTCGAGATATTTTATTCACGCTCACTAATTTTCTTTTTGGTCACTGACCTATTTGCCAAGAAATTTTCATCGTGATTGATCATTCCAATGAGTTTTTCATGGTTCTAGGTGATTTTTTCTATATTTGTTTATCAAAAGATAATGAATTAACATCATTTTTATGGAGGATTTTTCATTACATGTAAAAGGCCATAGTGATTAGAGTCAATCAATTTTTTAAGAATTAGCTAGTGTGTATCATTTCCCTCAAGTAATGATAATATAGTTTTCGTATGAGTCAACACATGGTTCATCTCTATTAGGTTTATTATCTAGAAAATTCTCATTAGAAGAGGTTCCACTAGTGTGTGTAAGAGCCATATTATTTAATAAACAATCAATATTTTTCATTTATATTAATGAGAGAGACCTAGTACTCCTAAAAACTCCTAGCACACGTTGACATGCTTTTTACAAACTAGCATTCCTTGGCACCTTGTTATGAAACCAACTCGAAAATAGAAGAAAAAAGAGATCAACACCATAGAAATCAACCACTTTGAGGGGGAAAACTCCTCTACATTACATAAATGAAAAATTCTTTGATTAGACAAATGAAAAAACCTCCTTTCTATATATAGGAGTCCATGGTGCCACAATATAATGCTAGATAGCCTAGCAATATTAATGTAAGGGCACAAAAATGATAATAGTGGGCTATTATGGGGCACAATAATAAAAATATGGGGACTACATGGGTACAAAAATAAGAATAAGGGGGCTACACTAAAAAAACAAGGGACTACACTAGTAATATAAGGCCCTAATGTGCCCCTCTCCTTCAAAAAAGTGTTGTCGTCAACGCTTGAGTAGTTCTAGATGCTTCCTCGTCAACTTCTCCCAATATTTTTTGAACTGGAATTTTTTCACCTATAACCTTCTTTAAGCATGAAACATGGAAAATTGGGTGCACTCACAAAGATGTAGGAAGCTCCAATTTGTATTCCATAATACCAATATTTTGAAACACCTTGTAAGGACCATATCACTTTGGAGGTAATTTATTATCCTTCTTAGATTTCTTGAGGGAATTTTTTTTTTATGGTTGTAGTCGTAAAAATACCCAGTCTCCTGCATCAAAACATCTCTCATTATGATGTTGATCTACCTATTGTTTCATTCGATTATTTGTCAAATTTAGGCTATGCTGTAAGAGTTGGAGAACTTGTTCTTGATGCTCAATGTGATCTTCCACTGCATGAACCTTATAATTTTCTATTAAATATGATGTGATGGATGGTGCATGATATATATAAAGTGCCATAAATGGTGTCATTTTTTATATAGTGTGGAAGGAAGTGTTATACCACCATTCAAACTCACGATAACCAATTGACCTATTGTGTTTTTTTATCATATAAAATGAAATGAATATATATGTCCAAACATTTTGTTCGATATCTCGGCTTTTCCCATCGGATTGATGATGATAAGATGAGCTATGAGCTATTTGAGTACCCAAACAAGAAAATAATTCCGTCCAAAAATTTCCAGTGAAAATGGGATCTCTATCACTTATAATAATCTTCGGGTTTCCATGTACCTTTTGAATTGTTTCCATAAATGAAGTAGCAACTATAATCGCTTTAAATGGATGAGATAATGCACAAAAGTGTACATACATGGTAAGTCTATAAACTACCACAATGATGAAACTCTTTTCTTCTTACTTCGTTAAACCTATGATAAAATCCATTAATACCTCCTCCCAACATTCATTTGGAATGGATAAATATTGTCACAGTCCCGAGGTCTTAATTGTCTCAATTTTATTTTGTTGGCAAACAAAAAATTCTGCCACAAATTTTTGAATATCAGATTTAACACCTTCCCAAAAAAATTATTTCTTCACGCTATGGTAAGTTTTTAAAAATATCGAGTGCCTTTTTAAGGGAGAGGTGTGCAATTCCAAAAGAATATTTTGTTTTAGTTGGGAATTCTTACAAAGATATAAGTGATATTTGTACCACAAGGAATGCGATTTTCCCACTTCAAACGTATAAGATGTGCGGGATCATGCTTTGCAACATTTTGAATGAGTGTGCATACTTCTTTTTCATTCTTCCCTTCCTCTCCCTTGCTACCGTTATCCAATCGGGTTGGATCATAGAAATGGCACAAAGAAATTCTTCCACATCCTGATCCTCTCTTGAGAGTGAATCTGCAACAACATTTAGCTTCCATTTTTTTAATATGATTTCATTTTCATGACCCAACATCTTTGTGACCCATTTTTTCTGCTCTTATGAAGATAATATTTTTTCCAAAAATTATTTAAGGCTATCATGATCAATTTTTACGTTGAAGTGTGCTCCCATTAGGTAAGGTCTCCATTTCTTTAGTGCATCTAATATTGCAAACATTCTGTTATGATAAATAGTTTTATGTAAATGCTTTCTTTTGATTGGATAGCTTTCAAAAGACATGGGTCTTCCTTCTTGCATTAAAACAAATGAATTCCATTTCCCGAGGCATCACATTCCATAATAAATTTTTTTGTGAAGTCTGGCGCAACTAAGACCGCTCCTTGGCACATTTCCTCTTTAAGATGTTCAAAGGCCTTACTTGCTTTAGGATTCTATGAAAATGCATATTTCTTCAATAATGTTGTTATAGGTGCTTCCATTCTCCAATAATTCTTAACTAAATTGCGATGATAGCCTATTAACCCGAGAAATCATCGCAATTATGTTATGGCTGTGGTGACTTTCCATTCCTTAATGGATATAATTTTGTTAGGGTCTACCTTAACACCCTCCTGAGATACAATATGACCGAGCTATTCCACTTCTTGTACTCCAAAGAAACATTTGGAGGTTTTTGCATATAATTTTTTCTCCTCCAATATTTTGAGCTCCCTGTCGACATGTTCAACCTCGTCATTCTAAGACCTATTATAGATTATTATGTCATCAAAAAATACTAACACAAATTTTCTAGGAAAAGGCTTGAAAATGGAATTCAAAGAACCCTTGAAATGTAGAAGGTGCATTTGTAGGTCAAAAGGCATGATCGTAATGACCCTCATGAGTTCAAAATTTTATTTTCAAAATGTCTCCAGCCTTCATTCTAATTTGATGATATCCTAAACAAAGATCCAACTTGGTGAAATAAATTGCTACATGAAATTCATCCAATAATTCATCAATCACATGAATGGGAAATTTATCTTTAATAGTGAGCTTATTAAGTGTAGGTTTTAACCCTGTACAGAAATTATTTGCAAATAAATCTTAAAACAGAAAATAAACAATAGCGAGAGCATAAAACACAAAAACGTGCCTAAACACAAAGATTTTCACCTGGATCCCAAATCGGGATGACCATATTGATTTTTCATTATATTCCTTTTAGTGTTACAACACATGTATATACATTCTGAAGCATACATAAAACCCAATCCATTAACCCTGGATTATAACGTAACTGTAGTTCCCTTGATTGGATCTACAAAATACCAGGGGCTGAAAACCATCATGCCGAAAAACCATGTGCAAACCCATGCACAAAACCATGGGCGGGTCTACCCACCGGAAAATAAGGACCAAAAAGAATTTCCAGTGAGGTTTTTCTATGACCCACATTTGCGCCGCCCGCAACGTGCACGTGCCTAACGCCCCTTGTGACATGCGTGACTAGTCATGGAAAGAATATAACATATGCAGGTAGCAGTAAAAACTACGGTGAAAGCTTTATAAGTATATATTATTATTGATAAAATATGATTACAATGGGGAATCACCTAGGGAGCTTTAAATATAGCCTCATGGGTGTCCACATGGTGAAGAAGGCATGATCTTTGTCATGTCCTTCCACATTAGTAAACCTAAGATAACTAAATCTAATTAATAACTAATAAAATATACATAACATTGCCCCTCTCTTAAAGATGCTTTGTCCTCAAAGCATACGTAATGATGGAAAATGTTGACGATTGCTTGGGCTTCCTGAGCGGTGGGCTCTTGCTTCCCACATTTTAAAAATATTGTGGAGTATCTTCTCGAGTTCAATCTTTTGATGATGTGGATAGCGACAAGATTTGATATTGACAGGGTCAGGTCCTTTCTTGACTTCTATTGGATGTTTATGTTCCTTATTAGGAGGTATTTTATTGGCAAGTTTGGGAAGACTTTTTCATGTTTCCTAACCATTCCTTGTTCTTCTTGTTATTTTTCATGATTCCTTTTTAGATTTATAGGTAAGTTACCAACAATTATCGTTCAATGCAACTTCTCCTCATTATCAAATGCTTCCTTCTTATCAACCATATCTGCTTCATCACCAAAGGCCTCAACAGCTTCTGACACTCTATCAATGTCTTTAGATGTGTTTGTCTCTTTACATTTTTCTTTCAATTCCGGGGATGAAACATTTTGTTGTTTATAAGCATCTGTATTTTCATGGTTTCTTTCATTTTCAATGACTATGTCTGTTGTTGCATCTGTGATAGTAGTCACATTGAATACCAACAATGTTTCTTTTTCTTTCATTGGATTTTCATTTATATAAACGTTCTCAATAAAAAAAATTTTTGCATTACTGGATTTTTAGTCGATTGAGTTGCATTTTCTTCTCTTGGTTTCTCAACTCTATAATTTTCATGGTTGATCTCAGAGTCTCTGCTTCTAGGTATTTCAACACTATAGTTTTCATGTGAGATGATTTCCAATTCAACCTCTTTCAATTGCTCTTTTTCAAACATGTTATATTCATGATTATGATTTGAATTAGATAGATTATTTAGTTGATTATGTTCAACATTTTGGACTATTGGTTTTTGCATTAGATTTAACTTGTCCATAATGGCATTAAATTTTTGCATCATTTTGTCCTGATTTTCCATAGTCTCCATACGTTTTAGCCATATTTGCCTTTTTATCTGATCGACCATCATCGTTGATGAAGACATACTCCTCATACTCCTTGTAATTAGGGTTTATCCCATTTTCCTTAAAAGATTTGGGGACAAAGCATCTTTAAGACAGGGGCAATGTTATGTATATTTTATTAGTTATTAATTATATTTAGTAATCTTAGGTTTATTAATGTGGAAGGGCATGATCAAAGATCATGCCTCTTCACCAAGGGACACCATGAGGCTATATTTAAAGCCTCGGTGATTCCCCATTGTAATCATATTTTATTATATATATATATATATATATATATATATATATATATATTCCTTCTTCTTTTTTTAAAAACAAATGTTGCTACCCACAATCACTTGGTTTTTTATCGCACAATTTCCGGGAATTTCTCTGTAATTCCTTAATTCTGGGTGATCACACAGATCCAGAAGAGCGATGGCTCTGATACCAATGGAGTGTAAAAACTCTAGTAAACTTTATAAGTATATATTATTATTGATAAAAAATGAATACAATGGGGAATCACTGAGGCTTTAAATATAGCCTCATGGTGTCCCTTGGTGAAGAGGCATGATCTTTGATCAAGCCCTTCCACATTAATAAACCTAATATAACTAAATATAATTAATAAATAATAAAATATACATAACAAAAACATACCCAACATTCTCCCACTTGTTGTTTTTCTTTCCGCAGGGGGCCACAAGAGAGCTCAGTCATTAGCCCAGCTTTGCAACACCCCTTGTTTCTCTACACCAAGATAACTTATGAGTGCTCACAGACTTTGTCAATGCATCTGCAACATTCTTCAAAGTGTCCACCTTTACTAGCAACACCCTTTTAGCCTCAACCATATATCTCACAAAGTGATATTAAACATCAATGTGCTTTGTCTTTCAATGATAAGCAAGGTTCTTGGCCAAGAAAATTGCACTCGCAAAAGTATCACAATCTATCCTTATAGCTGAGCTGCACCAACCCCATACTTGAACACACTTTGCAACCAAACTTCTTCCTTGTCACATGGCTGGCTGCCATGTATTTTGCCTCTGTGGTTGAAAAAGCCACTGCTGCGTCGTCTTTTTACTCATCCAAGCTGATCGCACCTCCAAATAGGCTAAACACATACCCACTTGTAGATATTCTTTGGTCTAGATATCTAGCCCGCGCTCGCATCAAAAAAACCACAAATTTCCATACACTCTTTCTAATATTGGTCTTCCCCGGTAGCACAAGCCATAATCACCAGTGCCATGCAAATATCTGAAAACCCGTTTCAACGCTTCTTTGTCCAATGCTCCTTCCACGGGTTCGACATAAACTCCGCTCAATACTCCCACTAAATGTGCAGTGTTTGGTCTAGTAAATACCATTGCATACATCGAGCTACCCACTGCACTTGCATATGGAACACGAGACATATCCTCCTCTTCTTCTTATGTCTTGGGACATTGTTCAGTAGACAACTTTACACCTACAGGAATCAAAACATTCACTGGTTTACTATCATGCATATTGAACCTCTGCAATATAGTCTTGACATACTTCCTCTGGTTTAACCAAATCTTCCTCTTTGCCTAATCTCTCTTAATTTCCATGCCCAAAATATAGTTTGCAGCAACAAGATCGTTCATGTAAAATTTGGAGAATATTTGGGTCTTCAAATCTTAGATAATTTCTTTTTCATTTCCAATCATCAACATATCATCCACATACAAGACTAAATAAATAACATGGTTTCCAATTAATTTAAAAAAAAAAACATAGTGATCCTCCTTCCTTCTGGTGAAGCCAAGTCCCCGTATATAGGTATCAAATTTCTGATACCACATCCTTGGTGATGTATTTTAACCACATACGAGAGAATTCTTTAACCTGCATAACAAATATTTATTCCCCTTCACCATAAATCCTTCAGGTTGTTTCATGTAGATTTCCTCTTCTAGATCCCCATGAAGAAATGTTGTCTTCACATCCATCTATTCTACCTCAAAATCAAATGCAACAGCAATAGATAAAAGTAATCTAATAGAAGTAAATTTGGCAACAAGAGAAAAAATATCACCAAAATCAATTCCGGACACCTAGGAATAACCTTTTGCTACCAACCAAGATTTTTATTTCTCCACCTTGCCTTCTACATTCATATTCTACTAAACACCCATTTTCTCTTGATGGGCTTCCTTCCAGCCAATCGAACTCCACCAGATCCCATGCCTCATTTTTATGCGAGGATGTCCATTTCATCAACCATGGCCTCCTTCCGGTGTTTTCCATCCTCTCGAATCTACTGCCTTCTGATGGTTCCTAGGATCATAATTACTTATATTTAAAACAAAATTCTGAATATATAAAGTAGATGGACTATGCAGCACTACGGTTGTCTTCTTTCCCCGAAACTGCAGTCTTCTCACATGCTCGGAGTTTGTGGCTCTTCCTCTTCTGAGTCTTCTGTTGTAGATTCTGATTCATCCTCCTTTAGCTCAAACTCTATCTTCTCAGGTTCCTTTGGTAGGAATTCATGTTTAACAACATATTTCACCTCACTAAACACAACATCTTGGCTATACACAACCTTCCTTGTTTTTGAGTTCCAAATATTGTAACCCTTTAGAAGCCATCCCGCCCATACCCAATAAAGATGCACCTTTCCTGTTGATTATACAACTTGGTCCTTTTCTCCTTTGGAGCATGTACATACAGCATCACATCCAAAATACCGCCGGATGTGAAAGAGAGGGTTTCTTGCAGGTCCATACCTCATGTGGAGTCTTATCCTCCAATGCTGATGAAGGTGAGTCCGGTAACCAAGTAACATGCGAGCCTCCGTCGCCTGCGCCCATACCCTTGTCCTAACCCGTACTCATTCAGCATGCTTCTTGCATTTTCCATCGCGTTGTTCGCTCATTCTTTCTACAACTCTATATTTTTGAGGTGTGTATGGAATAGTCTTCAGCCGTGATATACCACACTTCTTACATAATTTTTCAAATTCCTTCTTGTAGAACTCCCCACCATTGTTTGTCCTCAACACCTTTATCTTCTTCTCTGTCTGGTTTTCCACTAGAGCATTAAATTCTTTAAATATGTCAAAGAATTCAGATTTATTCCTAAAGAAATATATCCATGTATTCCTTCAGAAGTCATCTATGAATGAAACATAGGACACAAACGTACCCATTGATGGAACCGAAAAAGGTCCAAACACATCACTATGCACAAGCTCTAATATCTTGTTCGCCCTCTTAGCAACAGAAGGAAAAATCACCCGATTCTCCTTCCCATATACACAATGTTCACAGAAATCAAAATCCAGAGATATATTTGACATACCTTCTACCATACTATTTCCATGCAGTATCCAAAGGCCCTTCACTCCAATATGGCCAAGCCTTTGATGCCATAGCATGGTCTTTTCTCCAAAGACCGCTAGGCTTTCTGCTCCACTTTTGGGAACCACAGAACTATTGCAACTATCAATAATAGCGCTTCCCTAAACCTTGTACAGAGTTCCAATCCAAACTCCCCGCATTAATACCAGTTCTCCCAGAACCATCTTACAAGCATCTTTCTCGAACACTATTTTTACACCTGCATCATCCATCTTGCTTACAAAAATCAGATTCTCGTCTAATGCGGGAATGTGTAGAACATGAGGAAGTGTTCTGCGTCCTTCCACACCTTGTAGCTTCAACTTGAATTTTCCACGTTCGATGATTCTAGCCTTCCTACCATCACCTAAGAAGACATCACCGCCATCATATTTCTCATACTTAAGTAACCACTCCCTATGGGGAGTGAAGTGAAAGGATGAACCCGAGTCAAACAACCATGACTCATGATCTACATGTGTATTTGAAGAAGAAGCCAAGTACACATCCCCACCTTCATCCGAGGTGGTTTTAGCCTTCCGTCGTATGAGCATCACTGTATCCTTTTCCTTTTTTAGGAGCTTTAGATATGCAGGTCCCTAGCGTGCCCTTCCTTTCCGCATTTCCAAGACACCTTTACAAACTTTCCAGAGATTTAGATCTCCCACTTGAAACTCTTATTCTTGTTTCGTTTTGGGGACCTTCCCTCGTACAAATAAGACATCCCCATTCTCGACCCTTCATATTTCTCCATCTCATTTCCTCCGACAGAAGGCCGATAGAATGTCATCGAAAATTCAAGGTACTTTTATTGCTACATATTGCAATAACCAAAGCGTGCCCCATGAGTCCGGTAGAGAACACAACAAACTAATGTGCTTATCTTCATCTAAGATTTTTAATATCAACGATGACATCTGACTTACCACAGTATTGAAGGCATTCAGATGCTCTGTCACTGAGTCTTCATCCTTCATCCTCAGGTTATAAAGCTTTTTCTGTAGGAACAATGTATTCACCAGAGACTTAGATTGGTACAAATTCCCTAGCTTGTCCCACAAGGTCTTCGCCGTAGCTTCCCCAGATACATTCAAAAATACTGAATCTAAGACACACAACCGTATTGTGCTCTTTTCCTTCTAATCCATATTCTTCCAGTCTTCATCTGACATTAACGTTGGTTTAGTACCCTAATCTACTGTGATCCACTGATCTTTATCCACGAGAAAATCCTCCATCTTGAGCTTCCACAACTCAAAAATTTGACCATTAAATTTTTCGATCTATATTTTCCCGCTGCTCACCATCTTCTTTCACTGCAAGAATCGATCCCACAGATCTCCCATTGAACAAAGTGGCCTACCAGCCACGAGCAAAAACCCTTATCAAGAAGCATCCCCTTGAAGCTGAAATAGCTTCGATACCAAATGTAGGTTTTAACCCGTACAAAAATTATCTGCAAACAAATCTTAAAACAAAAAAATAAACAATAGAGAGAGGATAAAACATAAAACATATAAACACAAAGATTTTCCCTTGGATCCCAAATCGAGACAGCAGCTTGATTTTTCATTATATTCCTTTTTGTGTTACAACATATATATATACATGTCGAAGCATACATAAACCCCAATCCATAAACCCTGGATTAGAACATAACCGTAGTTCCCTTGACTAGATCTACAAAATAGCAGGGGCCACAAGCCATCATGCCCCAAAACCATGTGCAAACCCATGCACAAAGCCATGGGTGCGTCTGCCCACCAAAAAATAAGGACCAAAAAAAAATTCCTGGGGCACTACACTAGGCACAACGTACAAGGGGGTTTGTCATTCCCCCTGTGCGTGACTAGTCATGGAAATAATATAACACATACCAAACACTGAGCTCCCTATAATCCAGACACATGCACCATGATGCATCCTTTTTTAGCACTAATACTACTGGAGCAGAATAAAACTTTTACTAGGTTGAATTATACTAGCCTCTAGCACTTATGTAATCATACGTTCAAATTCTCTCTTTTGGACATAAGGATATCTCTAAGGCATGATGTTTGGAAGAACACTTCTTGGCATCAAATGAATAGCATGATCATGATCATGAATAGGTGGGATTCCTATAGGATTTTCAGACACCTCGAAATGATTTTCCACGACTTTTTGGAGATATGGAGAAATAGATGATTTTGATGTTGGAACTTCTAGTGAGCATAATTGTGCAATGACACCTTGTTTTTATTTCTTTAGAAGCTTAGTAATGAGATTAGAGATTATTAGCTTTCCTGGATGCCCTACAATACCTTGTAATTCAACATCCTTTCCTTCTGAAAAAAATTTCAAGAAAATTTCTTGAAAATTAAAATCTATCATCCCCAAAGATTGTAACCATTGGCTCCTAGTGTATATCCTCTTCTTTTGAATTTTATTGTTCCTTTTCTTCCTCCTCTTCACAATATATGTAAAATAATTTGTTCTCATCACACTTATGACCTTTAGTGTATTTTCTATGACAACTATTGTGATAACATCATTTATCACCTCTATATACTTCATGACTTATTGTTGGTCCAGAATTGTGAATTACGGATAAATCACGCTTCCCTAGATACGTGCTAGTCTAGAACAACGGGTGAAAGACTATACGACTATTTCTCGTAACTCAGAACAGATACACATAGAGGATTAGAGGCTTACTTTTTCAGTCGCTTCCAAATGACTCCTTCTGTTGCTTTCGTTGTAGCTTCAAATTCAAGCAGTTTGTGAGATGAATGCTTACTGCAAGAAAGAACACTGAAACAACAAAAGATGCAATAATATAGATATCTATTCAAGCTAGTTAGCTAAATCAGGTAAAAGCATAAACCATATACATCAACCAAGATCTTGCAATATAGAAAATCAAAGCCAATACATATGCATATAGGGAAAAATAAGAAGTACTCTTTATCGATGATAGAAGGAGAGGTTACAACCTAGTGATCGATTTTGAATTGACCTTCCGAAGAACGTTCCCAAGACTCATCACAAAGCATAAATCTCTCCAACAACAACTTCACAAATCTAGCTCTCAATTGAAAATCATCTAGCATTTCTCTACTCAAATTCTTCCCCCTCAAGCACTTATATCCGTGCTCAATTTATAGATTAACCGTAGGTTGTTTTGCAATCAATCAATAAATATATATATATATATATATATATATATATATATATATATATATAATAATAAATTAATAAAATTTAAATAATGATAATTGTAAAATTTAAATTTATTTAAAATTTGTGTAATATTATTATATATATTAATTTTGGAAATAACTCTCCTTTTTTATTTTTTTATATATGAAATAATGAGAATCCAAATGTTATTATTGGTATCAAAAATATATTATTAATATTATTTTTATTACAGACATCAAATTTATTAGTAGAGGAAGAAATTCTCTCCACTCATGAATAGGGAATCAAAACTCTTATTCTCCCTATGTATTTTCAAAACTATAACAATTTTTTATACATACCCATGGCAACTTAGTAAAATTGTTTACTTAAAATAGATATTTGGAAATGTGAATTCGTAGGACCCGTATTTTCTATTATAAAGAGCAAGTTGCTTAAGAAATACATCGAAGTATGTGCCTCAACCCGCCCAAAGGGAAACCAGGTGTATTGGCCATCTTAAAACGTGCTAAAAGCCATCCAAAAACGAAACTTTTTCGACTCTAGCTATAGAAATAAGAGCTACTCGACTATGGCCATAATACTAACATATACAACAACAACTATAATAATGTTTAACAAAAAACATAGATGATCAAAAGGGAACAAAACTCGCTAGTCATCGGAATATTTCACAAGAATTGAGCCTTTCGGATTCAAAACAGCCCACCCACCGCATATCTCGTAGCTCGCTCTTCAATACTCCCAATGCGATCATTCTCGTCGTCGCCGAACCTTAGTCAAAGTAGACAAGTGCCCGGTTGATTTGATTGAGTCGTAATAACAATGAAGAAGGAGAGCCCCGTTCCTCCATACTCATAAGCGTTGTTGCAAGAACACATTTAAGAATTTAATATCAAGCTAAAAAATATTTGCGTTGATATATTTTTAGATCATTTTCTTTGTAATCTATTATTGCCGTAAATTTTATATTAATAGTTTTCTTTGTAATTTATTTGTCAATATTACCACTTTAGAAGGTAAATATTATGTTTTTCTTCTTCTTCTCCAAGATTACATTGAGTAAGGGTTGAATATCTCTCAAAGAAAAAAAGTGAAGATGTCTTGAAGGGATATATTTTTGGGAGAGCACATCCCGAACATTATGAATAGATTACTAAAAGTGAGAGCCTAAGATGACTCAATTTCGAACAATGTAGGCTTCCAAGGAATGTCTTGCACTAATAACATGAACCTATAAATCTAACTTACATTGAAATAATGATGAGTGTTTTGACTCATATACATCATATATAGGTTTTATTTTATTTAACAAACTATATTTTTTTTATTTAATTTATTTATTTCAACATGCATATTTATACAACTATAATAATAACATAAAAGCTTCCACATAACTATAATTTTTCCAATGGATTTTGAAGAGTGTGTATGCTTATGATTTTGAGTTCCTTAAAGGACAAAAATAGCAATCTTGTTATTTATGTAGTTCTCCTTCATCTTAAAATTGTACACTTAGGAACAAACTCACACCATAATCGAACATAGATCTTCTCCAAACCATTCTTTCCTATAGGCAATCTTGAAATAATATTCATTTCATCAAGTAATTACAACCCAACCTTTCATGTGTTTCTTGCTAGCTTGATTGATTACAGTGTAAACCATTTATTGTAAGTCTTGATGTGAGTTGTCGAATCAATACAACTATTTTTTGTTGGATAACTTCCACTTCATCATTGGTCATCCATCCATTCTTGGTAGCTAAAATATTGCTTCATGCATTAGTTTTGATGGCTTATAACTACATATCCATTTTTAATAGTTTTCATCTTGGCCCATGCATTATCTTACCACCGTTTTCTAGCTATTGATACTTATAACTCACTACTTTCAAACTAAGTTTCTTATAAAAAAATACACTTTTTTTCCAATCAAAAACGTTCATTTTCACTCGAAAAAAATGCATGGAAATCCTCCTCACACATAGAGTTTAACGCACAAAATCGAAGTACCTTCACAACCACTTAATACCGAGATTTTTTAGAAACCATCTGAAAATAAGCATTCACTATACATACTTCGCTAGATGTTTCTTATATTGGATCAAAAACCTATATTTCCATATTGCATATTCCTACAATGGATCTCTTAAGAGAAAATTGATTCTTTGATGTGGTACATTATGGATACACGTGAATTGCGGAAATGACATGATGACAAGTATAGTGCAATCGTGCATCGCGAGAAGTAAGTTGGATAACTATTTGCAACGAAGGATGTTTCTCTATTTTTGTTCCACATTTACAATATAGAATTTGTGTGGCTCAAATCAAGTCTATGCAACAGTAGATATCCAAGGTAAAATTTCTCTCTGACCCAAATGGTGGACTTTGAATCCATTGAAAAAATAACAATAAATACATAGTGGCACTCAATTTCACTCATTGTTTTACGTTAATGGAATTGTGGCTCATTTTGAATTAATGTGATCAATTTAAGAATACAAGATCCTAGAGTCAAGTGGCATGGGAAAGAAAAATAGTTAAAGTCTTAAGAAATATATGTAAACATAGTCGTGCACACCAGTCATCCTAATCGCAGAACATTTTCTCAAATAATTAGTGTTGAACTTACATTGAAAATGGAGCATGTGTCATATTGATAAAATAATAAAACAATGATATGGGAAATGGGCATGCTAGACACATTTATTGAACATTGCTTAGTGATATCTAACCTATGTGATGGAGAGTCATGAGCATCTCAAACATTCGAAGAATTAAATTCAACTCGGCCAAAATTTTGTGGGGGTAGGGGCATAGGTAGATGCACCTCGATTCCGAAAACAAAAAAACAAAAAGTGTTACATCCTTCAAATAACATAGCATAAATTATTTTGGGAGTGAAAAAATAATGTGTTAGTGACAGTGGTGGGGCTTCTTTATTGTAGTGGATAGGGTTCTACCCTTGTGGACCAATTATCATCCCTCTCTCTAATATATTTTCATATGGTGGACATCACTTATGCTATATTATCATGTCACTCCTCTTTATCCATCTAAGACCCTCACATACGCATATTTTTTAGCTTCCATGGTAACCAAAAACTTTAAATCCTTTGGGAATTCATGCTTTATTTTGATCATTACCTCATCCTTTCCTTCCATCGTGGATGGATTTAATATCGTGAACATATCTAAGGGGAAGAGTTCACCCTTCTCCATGGCAACAAGCCCATTTTTTTTCCTCTACTATGTTAGTTCCATTCTTCGCATACTGTCACCGTGGGTCAACATGAGCTCTTACTATGTCTATTTCGTTAGATGTTTTTCACGTGATCTTCAAAGACAAAACATGTCACAAGTGTGTCCATCGAAGAGGCTCAAAAAAATATTTCGAAAATTATATCACACTCCCGTAACCAGCTCCCGCATTAGAAGATATGATTGAAATGAATGAGTGATTCTTGGTTATGCATGTTTTGAGGTCGACTTGTCGAGACAATGACAAGTTTAGTACAAAATCAGCTTCGAAATAATGGTAAGGATTTTTTCAAAAGTAACAGACATTTTTTTTGTTCATCACATACCAAGTAAAAAAAACCCTCATCTCGGCTCATGCACAAGTGCTACTATGTAGGAGATATATAGTGATATTTGGAGCCTACATTAAAACAAAGCAAATTTTTCATATTTTTTTACTCGTTTTTATTCATTTTATCGCGGAGCCATTTTACAACATATGGAAAGTAATTTTGAAAAAGAGAAAGGATTTTTTTTGTTAATCACGAGCCATATAACAAAAAAATATTTCAGCTTATTCACGGTGTGTCACGAATTGGGATGTGTGACTAGATCTTTATAGCTCATTTTCATAGATTTAAATTTTTTAATGATTTTCTCGTTTTAGAGATGATCTTGTGGAAATCGTATCATGAGCCATTGGAAATGAATTTCCAAAATTTTAGAGAGGTTTTTCTCCAAAATGAAATTATATATAAAAAAACTCTTTCATTTTTGTAACAAAAGCATGTTTAGGAGATACGAGTTCATCTTCAATACCTATTTTTCGTAAATTCGACCCAAGTTTAATGTAATCGATTCTATTTTTATGAAAATGGTTGAGCTAAATTACCTTAGTAAAAGGATGATAAAATGTATATATTTTATGAATTTCATAGTGTATAGGTTGGATTTTGGCATAAGGTTGACATTTGGGATTGCTTTGAGCATCATTGTACATCATCTCTACATTTTGGCAAAGGAATAGTACCAGGGTTTGTAGCACTCTATGGGATTCTTGTGGTACTTTTCTTTGAAAATGTGTTTCTCTCTACAAATTTAAGTCTACCGATGTTTTATGTGTATCATTTTAACTCTTTTTTTTCTTCTTAAGTTAAACAAATAAGGATAAAGGTAGAATCCATTATAATTTGCAGTATGCTCTACCTAGGATTTGTTTAATTCTTCCATGTTTTCAACTCGTTTGAAGAGGATCCTTGAAGATTTATTGCCCTCTTCAACTCCTCACCTATCTCAAATCTCCATTTAATTTGAAATTAAAGCGTCAAATAAATTTCCTACCTTGCCCCATTCAACTCTCTGCAAAATCAGTCATTCCGCAGACCCCAAAATCGCTTTTCCATTTGATCCAACAAAACACCCTTAAAATCAAATCAAACTCTTTTTGCATATATACGTAGCCTAAAATCAGCCTTCATTCAAGTCATCCGAAGCATCATCGATCCTTTTTTGGTGAGATTGACAAGGAGATAGCTCCTTTTCCCGACCCCGGTAGGGCTAGCTACCAGTTAAGCATGGTTTGATGTTACCCTAGACTCTACCTTCTCCAAACTCGAGGTAGATTTAGGCCATAACATAGTGGTGACTCCACTCGGGGAAGAAAAGTTTGTTGTTTTCTTTATAAACTACGTACGAGCCCGAAGTTAGCCATGTAGCCTTCAAAACACTCTTTCTTTGCATTAGCGAGCGTATATGAATGTCGTGTCGATCAATCTTCGGTCTAGTTTATGAACCAAACATCTCGGTTTCCTCGCAAGATATAATCAAGTTCATATTTGATTGTTGATGGGGGACATCAGCTAGGCACATATGAAGGTCGAAACATTCACCTAGCAACTCCAACTCAATCCGTAGATTCCAATTCCCACCGATCCATTTATGCACTAAAATAAAATGGTAGGGTATGTGGCAAACCCTCGCGCTTTTGTGAAGTTTTAAAATAATTTAGAGATCGCTTAGTGGATTTTGAAATTGACGAAGTATTTTTCATCGTCGTGCTTCAATTTTTTGAGATCTCCGAAGTTTCCTCCCTAAAGCTAAAACTTGTTTCCTTGAGTTAGTTGTTGAAAAATTTGAGAAGGAGATTTAGTATTTAAATGATCAGATCCAATCATATGAATTCCGAGATCCAAAAAAGTTCTTGGAAACTCTCCCTCCTTCAAAACAAGAAACAATAGAGCTACCCGTGGATGTTTTCATTGTGGCTTGGTAAACTGGGAAGAATGTATTGTGGAGATGGGGCAAGCAAACAGAGTCTAGTTTTTATGATCCTATTTCAATGTACACGGAATTTTTTTCAGCTTTGAATGATAGATCAAATTGTCATTTACATAACCAGACTTTGTTATGTGCATGTATGGCTATCAACATTTACATTTGTGTCCTAGTTGAAGCACTTTCAAGCCACATCCTTGTCACAGCTTACTTGATTGGTTGATATGGCATTACAAATATAGCATTTGATCTATTAGTTTTACAGACAAAGTAGGGTAGATTTGTAAATAAATAAGCTTCCAAAGGCAACATTTCAGTTTCTCGGTATTTGTTTATGTAATGGTTGCAGAGTATGTATATGTTTTTTTGATTGGTATGAGTTTTTTTTGGGTTTGCTGAGTTGTTTCGACCATCCATGCCCAATGGATGAGACACTTGGTCTACAATGTTCTTGACACCTCCAAGGAGCCGCCATCCCCAATGGAGCCGATGTTAGTTCCGCCTTCGCAACTCGTCACCAAGGATCAACATGAGCTCTTACTATGTCTCGGTTTTGTTAGATGTTTTGCACATGATGTTCAAGACAAAACATGTGCAAGTGTGTCTATAAGAATAAGCTCGAAAAAATCTTTCTAACAAGATATCACACTCCCATAACTAGCTCCCGTATTAGAATATATGATTGAAATGAATGAGTGATTCTTGGTTATGCATGTTTTGAGGTCGCTTGCTCGCACACAATGAAAAGTTTAGTACAAAAATCAGTCTCGAAATAATGGTAAGTAACTTTTCAAAAGTGAAAAAGGTTTTTGTTCATCACATACCAAATAAAAAAAAACTCGCCTTCATTTCATGGACAAGTGCTACTATGTGGGAGATAGACAAGCGATATTTGGAGCCTACATTAAAACAAAGCAAATTTTTCATATTTTTTTAGTGTTTTAGTCATTTTAGTGTAGAGTCATTTTACAACATATGGAAAGTAATTTTGAAAAAAATCAAGGATTTTTTTTGTTAACCATGACCCATATAACAAAAACATCTTTCGCTTATTCACTGAGTGTCACTAATTGGGATATTTGACTAGATCTTTACAACTCATTTTCACAGATTTAAATTTTTTAATGATTTTCTGCTTTAGATATGATTTTGTGGAACCTATTGCGAGCCACCGGAAACGAATTTCCAAAATTTGAGAGAGTTTTTTATCCAACATGAACTTATCTACAAAATCCTCTTTCCGTTTTGTAACAGAGCGCTATGGTTTAGGAGATACGAGTTCATATTCAACACCTCTTTTCGTAAATTCGGCCCAAGTTTAATGTAACTCGATTCTATTTTTTAAGAAAATGGTTGAACTCAATTACCTTAGTAAAAGGATGAGAAAATGTATATATTTTATGAATTTCATAGTGTATAGGTTGGATTTTTTCCGTATAGGTTGGATATTTTGGATTATTTTGAGCATCATTGTATATCATCTCTACATTTTGGCAAAGGAATGTAGACTCAGTGGCTTTGCATGCACTCTATGGGACTCTTCGTACTTTTCTTTGATAATGTGTTTCTCTCTACAAATGTAAGTCTAATGGTGTTTTATGTGTATCATTTTCCCTCTTGTTTCTTCTTAAGTTAAGCAAATAAGGATAAAGGTAGAATCCATTATAATTTGCAAGTGCTCTCACCTAGGATTTGTTTAATTTTCCATGTTTTCAATCTGTTTGAAGAGAATCCTTGAAGATTTATTGCCTTCTTCAACTCTTCAATTGCCTCAACTCTCCATTTCATTCGAAATTAAAGTGTAAAATCAATTTCCTATATTTCCCCATTCATCTCTCTCGCAAAACTCTGTCATTCCCTAGACCCAAAATATGTTTTCCATTTGATCGAACAAAACACCTTTAAAATCAAATAAAACTCTTTTGCATATATACCTAGCCTAAAATAAGTCTTCATTCAAGTCATCTCAAGCCTCACTAATCCTTTTTTGGCGAGACTCGACAAGGAGAGAGCCCTCTCCCGACTCGGTAGGGGCTAGCTACCACGTTAAGCATGGTTTGATGTTACCCTAGACTCGCCTTTCGAGCATGAGGCAGCATTTAGGCCATTACATACTATAGGAATTATTACCATAAATTGTGTCGCTCCATCCTATGAATTCATGGAAATTCGCTTGAATACACCCTTTTCTTTAGAACACAATGAAAAAATAGTTTCATTCCTTCCTCAATCCTAGAGGGATCATTTAAATTTTTTGTTTCACCCATCTTTTTCTGATGTTGTGAAATTTATAACTCGATATTTCTTTCTCAAGTACATCAAATCATGAATCCCCTTCATTTTCAGTGTTCCTTTGATGGTCGAAGCATTCAAGGATGCAAACTTCTTATCATAGTGTGTCTTGATATGCATATTTAATGGTTTAACGCCATGTTTAGTAGATATTCACTCATCGATCTTTTTTGGCACTGAAAACTCTTAATTCATATAGATCTAAGTATTTATCCGTTTGGTATATGGATTTTTGTATCAATAGTTGATAGAGATGATTATTAGGACTTTATCTCGAGTTAGGGTATGTGGTTCTAGGGAAATGTTTGGTTGTCTATGTAACTCTTGCTCTCTTTTGACCCCCTTTTCAAATTGAAGTTATATTTCTTTATTTTGGGTAAGGCTTCCTAAAATCCATTTGGATTTTTGGATTATTTCATCATTGAAATATATAGGAAATGATTTAGTTAAATTTTGTTGGTGTAGTGATGATATAAAATAGTACTTGAATCTTGCATATGCTCACATTTGCATTAAAATGTACTTCACTAAAGGATTTCTTGGATAATTCAAACTGACAAGCCTAAATTATCTATGGTTTTAAAAGATAGACTATGAGCATCTTTATTTCCCCTATATATCTTATTACAAAACAAGGCATTCCTTCAAAAATTGTCCCAAACCTCAAGAGATCGAAACTCGGAAAAATAATTGCAAACCAAGATAGTGGGAAGTTTCCAAGTCAAAAAATTATATGAAATTTAAATATGAACTACCCTCATATCAAAACAACGAGGAAAATCAACAATAGATCTTAGAATACAAGAAACACTCCCACTAAGTTCATGGAAACTCAACAACAAGCCATGTTGAGGTGGAATGTATAAAGGATACCTATGACAATCGTGAGAAGTTTGGTTCCCCAAATGATTCTCGTTGAAAATAAGTCTAAAAAAAACACCATAGGATACTATTCCAAAAGTTCCCAAGGACAAGTTAGATATTTTTGGTGATTCCTCTTTGTGTTTAGAAAAATAAGACTAAAAAATAACTTCTTAGGAAGAATAGGAAAAAGAGGAAGAATTGTATAAGAATCTTAAATGTGAAAACAAGATCCGAGATAATAACTAGAAAAATGATCCTCCACATATAATAGATAACACATATTAGATCCAACTGAGGAAAAAGTACATATATACTTCACCAAGGAAAATAGGTTAGATGAAGCTAAACAAAAAAATACAAGTTAGTCAAAGTTAAAATGGTAAATAATTAAAAGTAGGATACAAATGTATTTGGATAATAGGGTTATTTGGAAAATATTTAACCGGAATGGTAACAAAACATTTTTTTTATGGAGATCTCAATTAAGGATTTGGATTGATCATGGGTATTAAATCTAAAATCCTCAAGGAATTTTGTAAGCTATTTTTTTAGAAGAATTGTAATGATTATTTGTTGGATCCAATTTCTTTTAATATAATCCAAAATACCATTTCGTTATAAAAACATAAATGATATGAGATTGAGCTATGGAGGGTTAAAGGGGGGTGGGATGGGATATACATTGATTTTGTCGTGCATGGCATGAAAGGTGCTACTAAACCTTTTAATTGTTCAACTAATTTCCATCTCCATAAGATTTAATATTTTTACTTAGTTACTTTGTCTTCATATTAAATTTACTAATATGTTTTTTTTCTTTCTTTATTTACCAATTTGTGTCTCCCCATAATGAAAACATTTGTTTTACAAAATCTCATTTGCTAAAACTTTTTTCTTCTCGGATGGGGTGGAGACATTAAGTAAAAATTTAGATCTCTTGATTCCATATCTAAGAGATAATAGTTAACGTAAAGAATACACATTGTGAGCCTAGTCTCGAGGAGTAGGTTCATAAATACATTTGGTCCCTCCATTATAACATAAATTGTATGAAAGGTGAAACATTTCCCTTCTTTCTTTTTCCTTTCTCGTTTCCTAGCTTGTTCACAAATCGACATGAAAAAATAGTGGCTTGAGAAAATTAGACCCAAAGGAATATAAACTATAAAAAAAATCAACCAAAAACACACCTATCCTAGGGGCACAACAACCCATACTAATAGATTTATATTTTTTCTTGTGTGGTAATAAACCGTGGATGCCTTAATAAAACACCTTATCACTAATTTCTCTATGGCCCATGGACTCATACGAAATGCAAGTTATGTTTTCTCACCTATGTTTCTTTAAATCATATGATTAACATTACACATATGAATCCTAACCCATCACACCAAATGTACAACCGGCAACTTCACATTGCACTTTCTACGCTAAAATGGGGTTCACAATGACCACCCTCAATATTACGTTGTAGTTTTAGAAGATACAATGAAATCTGATACAATATATAACATATTATATATATTATGATATTAATGTGCATTTAAATATTCTAAAAAAATATATGTCAATGGATTTGCATGATATTAACACACATTTACTTAAAATACACATTTAGATTGAAAAGGTAAATAGACCCACCTATCATAGTCATTGACTTATGATCCCTAGCATTTAATGTTTTATAAAAGTGACTTTGTTTAATTGTTTCACAAGCTAAATTTACTTTTTCATCAGCATTATTTAACATATATATTGGTCCAAAGGATGTAAAAATATGTTGTAAGAGATTATAGAGAGAAATAGTTATAAATATGAAATTTAATATTTGTTCAATATTCAATTCCATAAATTAGCACACCATGAGTAGTGTGACGTTGCATTTGAATAAGGTTTCTCTTTGAAAGTGCATGACTTCATATAATTAGTGATATTCATCCAATAAAAAAATCCATGAAACTTGTATCTTCATGATTCATAGTTAATTTGTCGGGAGGATTTTACATTCGAATTTATTTTTCCCACAAAAAAACATAAATTTATTCCAATCACATTTCCAAAATGAAATTGTGTTTTTCGTGTATATTTATTTCAATTTTATCATTTTAATTATGTCTCTTCTTTTATATTTGAAATCATTATCCCATGACCAATAATTAAGTAAAATTTTAGGAAGACCTAAGTTAGATAATCTCAAGTCACAAAGTGGACGTAACACTCTCTAAGATGATCCAACATAAAAAATGTTTCTAAGTAATCATTCAACTTCTCTACAGACTATATTCAAGGATAAAAATTGTCATTTATAACTTGTGTTAAAATATTTGTTCATATTTTTTTAAGATTTATGCATGTATCATCAAGCATAATGGTCATTGTTTATTGCAATTTTGGTTGCAATGTTATTACAAAATGCCAATTTCAATTGTTTATTGACATTATATTCTCATGGAAATTTAAGTTAATTTTTTCCTTTATATGGATTGAATATTATTATTTATGATACATTTTATATTTTATTTACATTATAGAAAGGTCTACGCAAAACAAATGTCATAGCCTATTTTATATCACAATATGATACACAAGGAAAGGCTCAAGTTATGTATTTGAGTCAATTATCTCATTTTCATTTTTATATAGTATCATTTGAAGAATATAGTTATGTATTAAAATTGATATCTATGGATAACATATAAATCTATCTCTTCACTTTCTTAATGATAATGATTTGTACTCAAAACCCTCATAAAGCCTCTCCTAATGTATGTCAATGACACAATATTAACATCAATAGTCATTTTATATATGCATAATATAGGAGGAACAATAAAAAAATGAAATCAAAATATGAAAGAAAAGTGCATAAATAAATAAACTAATGGAAGATAACAAAGAATGTTTAAGTACATAGTATATTAATATAAGAAATCCATGTAGAATTAGAATGATCTAGAACCGTTTGAGTAGAAGTGGATGTGTTAGATTTCTTTCTAGCATAATGTGTAACATAGTATTGCAATAAATGGAATGTGTTAAGACACTTTGGCTTTAGTGAGTCATGATTTATCATTTTTCACAAGTCTCGTTCATTAATCATGCTATCAATTTTGAAATTTCAGTAACTCACACCATAAATGTATTTATTGGGATGATACAATAAAATATAGGTGGGAGTGGGATCTTTTCTCATCCTATCCAACCTTGGAACCTCTAGATACATAACAAAGAGTGAATATTTACAATATAAATACTTCCCTGTCCATATACACTTTATGAAACTAAGTGTTATAAATTAACATCTCTATCCAATGCTCTAGTTATCTTGAGATGAAAAGAAAAGTTAATACCATAAAGAGAAAAAAACAAATTTTGGTTTAAACTGAATCTCTAAAATGAAGAGAATTACAACATAATATTCCTTCCATTTTCAAAAATTTTAAATAAATTTCAAAGAAGAAAGCTTGGGGATAAAATAATACCAAGGTGTTGCATATCTTTGATATCTTTTCTTCAAACCAAATTTAATATTTTACTTTCAATAATGTTCAACATTATATGATGTTTTCCACCTTGGTATATATTCTTGTGATTATTATCGTTTTCATTCTTTACCATCATTATAATTTTTATATATGTATGTGGCAACATCCATGGTCAATTTTCTTATTCCTTTGAACTTTTACTTTCAAATGAGGTATTTTTCTATGCACAGTTATTAAATATCATATATTTAAAAATAATGCTATTGTCGAAGATATTATATAATAAACAACCCTTTCAAGCTTTACTCGCTTTGAATATTTTATTGACATTTGATATTTTATCCAATGTACCACCAAATTAATGAATTAACATACAATTGAATTTATCTGAGGTCGTCGAAGGAATGATTATAATCCTTCCCACCCATGTTTGATTCCCACAAGTGACATGTTGAGCTCATATAGAGTATATTTGTCTAATGGATTTCATCCTTATTTTCAACTAGCCTTGTGGCTTTGACAATATATGGTTTTACCTATGTATCATCTTCGTAATGAGGGAAATTATCCAAAGGCTTTCCCCGATATTTGTAGATTGGAAAAAAATACAACATATGAGGGAAACATTATGTGCCAATAGGTTTTTCCTTTATAAAAAAGTGGTCGTAATAGTGTAAGTGTGGGATAAGGTCATATATATCGAAATGTATGCAAGGGCCAACCATTTGTACTACTATATATTCAAACATACACAAACATTGTGTGCCACTATAGATTCAACATACACTACACATAGTACAATGCAACATGATAATGTTTGCACTCGTTGGAAGAAAATTACTAGTTACTTGATTAATTAATAGATATCTCCATATGAAAAAAATACTAAAACAAATTTTGATTGCTTATAGTTGTGTTACATCATCGTAATTTGTTACGCTGAGCATTGTGCTATCTAAAATAGAATAAAACATAAACATTAATAATGTTAGTAATGGACTTCAAAAACCAAAAAAAGTCTCATATGTTTTTATTTCCTTCTCTCCTTATGAGAAATATATTATATTCCATATGAGGAACATACACATTTTGTTCCTATAGGGACTAATTAGGCTCAACAACTAGTCTGAAATCCATTACAAAAAATCTCAACATGTGTCTTGCAAGAAGTGAACCTAGGTGGGGAGAACAACAATTATTTCTCCCAACCACCTAAGATAAACCCAAATAATAATAATAAAAATATCTTAAGGAATTTTGGAAACAATTTACTTAGAATAATTGTAAAAATTATAGATTGGATCAATGTTATTTTAATATAATCCAAAATACATGTTTCTATTTAAAATATATATATATATATATATATATATATATATATATATATATATATATATATATATATATATATATATATATATATATAGGGAGGGGTAAAGGGGGTGGGAGGGGATATAAATTTATTTTATTGTCATTGGCATGCAAGCCGCTACCAAACCTTTTAATTGTTCAACTAATTTACATCACCATAAGATTTAATATTTTTTCTTAGTTACTTTGTATTCATATTAAATTTACTAATATGTGCTTTCCTTGTTTATTTTCACCTTATTTATTTACCAATGTGTGTCTCCCCATAATGATAACATTATTTTACAAAATTTCATTTTCTGAAACTTGTTTCATAAGAACCTATTGTTTGTGGTCATTAAATGAGCAGTTCTATGACTAGTTTGAGTATTGGTTAAGAAACTTGAGATTCATTGGGTTATAGATATGGGACAACCCACCGTGCAAATTTTTTCCTTGGAGAAAAAAGGAGGAACTAGTGGCTTTTAATTTTTATATGTATAAGTATTTTGGGTTAGGTTCCAATAATAATTAAGCAACATACGATGAAATTTTTTCATCTTATAATAAATTACCCACTAAATTGATTGTCTTTCCACCTGTAAGCTCTCTATATAATATCAGCGATACTAGTGCTCCTCTAGAGGCTCTAAATTTGGTAACTCTTTATATTGATATCAATATGGAGATTGGTATAACTAGGCGGGGTTAGGTTATTATAAGAAGATGAAATTTTACCATATTTTAATGAAATTCCCACTAGGTCAATTGACTTAGTGGTTATATAATATAGGTGGTTCTCCCCTAATGCTGTGGAATTGGTAAATATAGGAGAATTCAATTGATCTCGATCTAATTCTAGAGAATTTAAATCTCTACGGAATCAAACTCCCATAAGCATTAGGATCTTTCTCTAGAGGATTTGACTCTTTGGGGGCTCATCGATTACTCAAGGCTGCATAATATGGATCTCAATAATGAGGTGGCTAGAGCTATTCTAACTATAACTATGTTAAGGACTAACAATAAGGGCATAGATAGGCTAGCACTTTATTTTTTAAACCCTAGAAAATAAATAGGCCAAGCCATTTACTGAAAAAATATGTTTTTCTCTTGATAAAATAAATGACTAAACTCTACAAATCATTACCCTTTCTTACAAGAAGAACATAACCATAAACAAAGAATACTAACCTCACATCTTAGGCATCTTTCCCCTGCATTTGGAACTATAGAAAATGGTGGTTTCAAAAGAGTTGGAAACTCATGATTCATGGCTGCAAAAGCACTAGAAGCATTTCTCTGTCTCCTATATATAAAATTCCAACTCATCATCAAAGGAAATAAAAAAAGGGCCAGGATTGAATTTATAAATAATTGAAGAAAATTTTGGAATGAATGCCAACTCACTCTAAAAGTTTATTATTTGTTGATGAAGTTGGCCCTTCAACTAGCAGTACATATTCTCCTCAACCATGACTTTCTCTCTTAATTAACAAAAATCAGAAAACATATAAAATGTAATATTCCCAATTGGCCATAAGCTCGTTGGAATATTGTTTTTTTTTTCTTCTTTTTTTGATGAATAAGAGGGTATGGAGACCCATAAATATACTTAGTAGGAATAAAATCACTCCTAATGTGAAAGGAGGTCATCTTAGCAACTTAATTAAGCACCCTTGTGTTTGAAAATGGGCTAGAGCATGAAGAATGGGTCAACTTTGACCAAATAAACAACAATGTTATGGAGGAGTAGACATTTATTGAGGGACAATGCATTTTTGGAGGGAGATCTCATGCATGGAGATAGTGGCTTTAATGAGTGGGGCCAAGGGTGAGGAAGCTCACTACTTATATAAGGAAGAGGATGGAAGTCATAGATCAATATTTTATGTTTTGATATTTTATATTTTATGGTCTGTTTAGACTTGTTTCTCTCTTCATCTTTTTAGCTAAGATTGTAGTGTTGTTTAGCACAGGGTGTTCCCAAGCGGGAATCCCACCTCTATCCTTAGGGGACTTCTAGTGCCCACTCGGGAAGATTATTTGCACTATATTTCCACATTCGATCATCAATACAAAGCTTCAGTCTTATGGTACAACACAATTCCTATTGAGGTGTTGTTGTGTTGTAGGGCAGAAGTTGTGGAGAGTTGATTTGGGTGATTTTTGAGTTGTTTGTCACTGGAGGAATGTTTCCTTCCATTGGGAGGCTAGTGAGGAACGCCCTTGAGCCTTATTGCAACATTTTTCATTAGGCCACACTATGATTTTCCCCTACAACATAGTTTCTATCTTTGATTGTGTTATTTCAGGGTGCAGTTGCAGGGGTGGTTTCAGTACACCATCTCAAGAGGATTTTTTCTATTGAAGGGATCAACATTTCATCTAGGAATTCTATTAGAGGAGGCTATATTATTTTCCATATCATATCAGCCACATCTTTCCATCTGTATTGTTGCAGTGAATATTCAGCACTAGGGCTTTGATTCATTTCTTGTATATTGGTGTATTTCTGAAAACCCTATTGGGTTTCTCGTTGGAGGTTGTATAGAGCATATATCTTTATTTTTTTATCTATTGAGGCATATATCAGACATATCTTATTTTTTTATGTTCATATGCTATAACATTTCTCCTATGACTTTGTTGTAGTAGTCTTCCGGCATTTTGATATAGTAGTATCCCTTCATTCTTGAGTGGTTTCTTTATTTGAGGCTTGTTGACTCATGTTGTATGGTTTGCGGCCAATTATTCTGTACATGCTTGCTTATGTTTTGATGAATAAGAAGGCTCCATATTGGTCTCATATTTTGATGTCATGTTTACACTGCTATTTCCAGCATTTTTTCTATATTCTTGATTTTCCCATTTGGGAATATTACAGTGGTATCAGAGCATAATCCTGGCTTAAATTATGCATATTAAGCCAATATGTAATCAAAAGAAGGATATCCTCTCACAGATAGAGAGAAGAGGTATCTCATAAGAAACTAGAAGTGTGATTATATATATGATAAAGAAGACAAGGGTAAAACCCCTTTATCAGGAGAAGAGGATGATAAGGTGTTTCCTAAGATTTTTCTTTGAACTATGAAAGACATTGCTAGAGAAATAGAGAAGATGAGGATGGATAGACAAAAGGAATCCCCTAAAGGGTTTCTTCATGGTGAAGGCTCTGAAATTTCTCATCACTGAAGTGATCAACTAGTGAAGTAGCAGGTTTCCCAAGGCTCTATAATGCCTGCATTCTTAGAAGTGGGAAATGGAGGGTTTCAAGAATAAGAAACTCTTGAAGACTATTTCATGGAGTATGAGGCTCAATCTCAGAGATTAAAGGATAATTTGATCTTTCAAGAATTTTATCATATCAAGGACAATAGGAGACCCCAACATCATAATAGAGGTGGAGGATTCATACATAATCATGATCTACACCAGAATATGGGTATATTTTTGTTACCCAACTTTGATGGGTCATCTAAATGCACTGCCAAATCATGGGTAGAGAAGCTAGACATCTACTTCCAGCTAAACCAGGTATCAGAGATGGAGGTCATCAAGATAGCAACACTGCACCTTGAGGCTGAAGCACGAGATTGGTGGTTTCATGGTCTTTCTACATTGGGTCATGCCAATGTGATTGCATATTCAAATTTCACAAGGATGTTAGTGGAGAGGTTTGATCAAAGAGATCCATAGGCACCTTTCATGGGGCTAGAAAATCTCAAACAATCAGGTAATCTAGAAACTTATATTTTTGAATTTCTAAAACTTTCTGTTATGGTTGTTGATTTATCTGCAGTAAGGAGGGGCTATATGTTTATTGATGGGCTAGCAGAACCTCTTCATGGGTTGGTTAAATATACCAAACCCACTACCCTACAATATGCCATTGAAAGGGCTATAGATCTACAAGATGCCTTACCAAAAGCAAAGGTGACATTTCAACAAAAGCCCACTTTTCTATCAAAGAGAAAATATGAGAAGGCTCCTTTTTCAAAGGAGAGCCAAAAAAAAGTACTTCTTAGCGATGATGTCCAAAGATATTTGAGGAGAAGGAAGATTTTCTTCGCATGGCAAGAATCATGGGCACCTGGAAATATTTGTGCAGCAGGAAAGGCACACTATATAGAGGTCTTTTTAGATGATGAGGAGGATGAAGAAGAATAACCAGAAGGAGGTCACAACACTGGAATAGTAGGAGATGATCCACCACCACCAGGAGGTGGGAATGGAGCATTTGGTCCCATTGGAGGGGCTCTTGCATCATTGAGAGGAGTGACCAAGTACTTGACCTTGAGGGTTCGAAGTTCCATCTTATATCAGAGTATTTGAATTTTGATTGACAATGGGGATACCCACAACTTTATTGATGCACAACTAGTGCAGAGGAGGGAAAGACCCACTGATGATTTTAAGGGATTTCCTGTTTTGGTCCCAGGAGCTAGAACTATGCAGTGCATGCATTATGTTCCATATTTATTTTTCACCATGGGGGCATATACATTGACCAATCACTTCTTTGTTGATCAGGTGATCATGTCCTAAGTGAAAAAAATGCTCAAAATTGGAACTTCTTAGAACTGGTAATAAATTGATGGGACAGATAGTGTTCGTCATTACGATCCTAATACCATGAATAACACTCAAATCCGATATTGGATGTGGATGATATTCAATTTTTAATTTTCCTAGTAACCTTCAAAACAACACTTTGGAAATAAAAAAAAATTCCTCTTCAGAAATTCATGTGAAAATGGAAAATTTCATTTTTTTTATAAAATCAGGATGGCCTATCCGTGGGTGCCATATGGCCTGCCCAGAGGCTGCCACATGGCCCCAGGTCTAATGGTTCAATCTGATTAAACAATTTCAAATTGAAAAATTTTAGGTTCATTTCGGGCCGACCTGGCCCGACCCGACCCGAATGGGCATGGGTCACCCGCGGGTGGTGTCTACCCGTGAACGGGCAGGTGAAGGTGAACGGGACTTGGCTCAACAGTAAACATGCAGAAGGTTGTGGATGGTTGATTGTGAATAGAGCCATCGGGTGGTGTCTAACCGCGGGTTGGAGCTGAACTTGATGGGTCAGCAAGAAACGGTGGGTCAGAGCTGAACGTGATGGCTCATGGCTGAATGCGTATGGGTAACGTGATAACGGAGGCAAAGGTTGGGTGGAGATCAAGGTTAAGCCCCCTGATGATGGCCCTCTACATAGAACCTCCAGCGCAGAACCATAGGATATCCTTCAGTGGTTAATAAACACTAACTGTTACGAAATTGGGAGTGGTCACATGTATCGGCGAGTGTTACGTTAACATTTATATGTCACGGTTTCATAACTGTTGGCTCCATGGTTCCGCCGGCGGTGGAGTTGGTCCATGTGACCACTACACCATAGAACTTAATTCCACCCAAACTATGCGCTCAAATATAGAGTGGATTCCACCTTTTTAGGCACTTATGCCAAATTAACGTGCTCAATTGCAGTTACTCCAAGTTTGGTGGAGTTTCCTTACGCCAACTTGGACAAAACTTCATTTGGGCATAACTTTCATTTGACTAAACCTTTTGGAGCAAATTTTTTTTTGATTTGGGGTATTCTCAGCATTCTGGAGAAATTGGAATAGGTTTTAGAGCTATCAGACGTGTCTTTCATCCATTTTTACTTTATATAAGCTTGGGGAGCCATTAGGGCCTTGAGGGAAGCAAAGCGGCATTGGACTACACTTCATTTTTTTAGGTGAAATCAGAGTCATTCTTCGCTTCTTTTTATGTTATGAATCCATTTTCACAGTTTTTTTGGTCATTTTAGTCACTTTTCTCACTGTATTACCAATTTGAGCATCATAATATATCAAGGACATGCCCATTGGGAGCCTTGGACCTGGAAAATGTAGCCGGGGAGGGGTGAACTGCCTCATCATGTTCTTGTGTGTTTATGGTGAAGTTATTCTATTGTGTTATTCAGATTAAAGTTGTTAAATAGTAAATTAAAACAACACTCCCTCGCACCAAAGTTCTTAAAGAGTTAACAAAAACATTTTGTTTCACTTGCAAGACTATCCAAACACATTGCACACTTAATTTAATGGAAATGAATACTTTGAAAAGAAAAAAAAATAATTTCATTTTCAGTTCAGTTGGTATGAGAGCAATGGTTTATAGCCATAGAAGCTAGGGTTTTTACTCAACATTTGTTTTGTGCAATTTGTGAAAATATTAAGTCATTTCTTTGCATGTTTTGATGCTGACTAGGTTAAAACTCAAGAGAGGTGAAGGAAACTTGGTTAGTGAAAAAAATAATCCACAACCAAGAAGGGTTAGAGAACCACCTCCAAGAGCCCTAGTAGCAACTACAAGCATGTCTTCAAGAGAAGGAGATGCTCCTGAAGAGATGGATCCCAAGGAAGAAGAAAGGGTATTTTGGAAAGCTTTCTTGGATATGACTGAAATGGTAAGGATCCTCTATCAAGAAAGAAATGATAGGATTGTTGGAGAAGGGTCTAAAAACAAAAAATAAGGAGAGGATTCATCAAGAGGAAAGAATGGAAATGATCATTCAAAGAAGGGGAATGGAGGAAATGGTGATCCACCATCTCCATCGTCATCCTCTTCCTTGACATCCTCTTCATTAACTTCTGTAAATCAGTCACATAAGTCGAAAACCACTGGTAAAAATCCCTTTTTAAAGCTTGATGTCAAATTTTAATTTCCCATGTTTAGCGGTGAAGTTAATGTAGAGAAACTAGATAATTGGATCAGACAATTGGAAGTATATTTAACGATTCAAAATCTGCATGATGACGACATCAAAATACAACTAGCCTTGCTAAGGATGGATGGAGCAGCTTTGGTATGGTGGGAAGCGAAGACCAAGGATGAAATCAAGAAACATGGTAAGATTACTCTATTATGGACTGAATTTATTGCTGCAATCAAGAAGCCATTTTCTCCTCTTGCTCATCTTCAAAAGGCTATAATGAACTGGAAAAAATTTAAACAGCTTGAGGGACAGAATGTACAAGTCTATACCCAGGAATTTAGGAGAGGAGAAATATTATTAGGGGTAGACTTACAAAGTCAAGATACTTTGCTGAAGTATATAGGTGGTTTGCACAATTACCTTAAACACACTATCCTTATGTTTATTCCTACTATTCTAGATGAAGTTTGTGTATAAGCTATGCATCTAGAGGCTAGAGGGAAAAACACTTTTGATGAGGGTAGAAACAGGCCTTTCAAAGGGAAGAACAAAGATAAAACCTTTAAGGTAAAAGGTAAAAAGAATGCATCTATCAATAAAGAGGGTGAAAAATTCATTTGTAAACCTTGTTTAGCAGAGGGCCTTGAAGAGAAAAACTATTGGAAATTAAATCCTGAAAAAGGAAACCAGTTTAACAAAAACAAGGGAAAGAAGAAAACTGTAGCTACTACAACTACACCTCAAGATTTAGGTGATGATTCAGGGGATGAAACCAAAATTGTAGCCATGGGTTTGAAAAGTATGAAGGGAAAGGAAACTGAAACTAAAGCAAGCACTAGTACTTCAAACTTTCATGTACAAGCTCCTAATGAGGAAGAAAGAATTGAATTGTTCCATGTGAGGGTAGTCTCAAAACATACTAAAATTGACACACTGTTTGACAGTGGGTCACAAGAAAATCTCATATCAAAAGACTTTGTCAAATAGCTAAAACTTGAGACCATTCCACATCCAAAGCCTTATCCACTTGGGTGGATATGCAAGGATGCAAACTTACAAGTCTCAAGAAAGTGCATATTGTGATTCGCCATAACTACACACTTTATTGACACAGTTGAACTTGATGTGGGAAGTCCTTAATTATTTGACAGGAAAGCGATCTTCCATCACCATGAAAAAAAATATCATCTCTTTAAAGATGGCAAGGAGTTCATTGTTAGAGCATATTGCAAGAAGACAAATATAGCGATGGTAAATGTGGGAAAGGTTAAAAGGATAGTGAATTCTAGCAAGATTTTTGTACTTCTTATGGTTAAGCCCAAGGTTGATATGAATCATGAGTCATTTGAAAATTGTGACTCCAAGCTTAAATCATATTTATATGATGTAGTTGATGCACAACATGAGATGTTTCAGGAACCGACAGGTTTACCTCCTAAAAGGGAGATTCAACATGATATCCATTTACATCAAGATTGTTCTCTTTCTAACATCGGCATGTACCTCTTGTATATCATAGAGAATGCTGAAATCAAGAGGCAAATTAAATAATTGTTTGTCAAAGGATTAATAATACCAAGCACTTCGCCATGTGGGTCACTAATAGTGTTGATTCCAAATAAAGATGGAACTTGGGCGCATGTGTGTGGACTTCAGGGCATTGAAAAAAATAACGGTAAAGAATCGTTACCCACTTCCAAGGATAGATGATTTTTTGGATCAGCTAAAATATGCTAAATATTTCACTAAGTTAGACTTACGTAGTGGTTATCATCAAGTTAGAATTGCAGAAAGTGACATTTGGAAGACAACATTTAAAGCCAAACAGAGACTCTTTGAGTGGCTTGTTATGCCATTTGGTTTATGCAATGCAGCTGCAACTTTCATGCTGTTAATGGATGATGTGTTACGTCCTTTTCTTGATGATTTCATTATTTTCTACTTAGATGGCATCTTAATTTTCAAAAACACTAGAGAATAGCATGTCATGCATGTTAAGAAAGTACTTAATGTTTTCAAGAAAAAACAGTTATTTCTTCAAATGTCAAAGTGTGAATTTGGAAAGACTTCTTTAGTTTATTTGGGACACATAGTAGGAGGAGGTGCTTTGAGAATTGATCCTTCCAAAGTAGAAGCCATTGTGAATTGGCCTATTCCCAAATCCATTATAGAGGTAAGAAGTTTTTTTAGGTGCAGCTCAGTATTGGAGGAAGTTTATTTCTAACTTCTCTGCCATAGTAGCTCCTATGCATGCAGTGACTAGTGTGAATCATGCTTTCCAATGGGGAAGCAAGTAACAGAAATATTTTCAGTCTTTGAAAGAGAAGATAAGTTCATCTCTAGTAGTTGTATTACCAGACTTGAGACATCCATTCGAGATTCAGACAAATGCAAGCGATTATGCCATGGGTGCAGTTCTCTTACATCATGGTAAGCCTGTTGCATTTCATTCTGAGACATTTAATGGTGTTGTTGTGAATTATCCTACATATGATAAATATTTGTATGCATTGGTACGAAGTGTCAAAAAATGGAAACATTATTTGATGGGCAAAGAAACAATTGTTCACACCGACCATCAACCTTTACAGTACTTGCAATTGCAAAGTAAATTGCAGCAGTCACAGCATTTCAAATGGATGGAATTCCTACAAAAATTTCACTTGGTAATAAGGAACAAGAAAGGTATTTACAACAAGGTTGCTGATATGCTTTCAAGGCCTATTATTATTGCTAGTACTTTGCTTAAGAATGATTCTATTGTACATGAGAGCTACATAGAACAATATGCATCAGATGTTGATTTTAAGGATGTGTATGCTAACTTGAGTGTAGGGAATCATGTTGAGGAGAATTATTATCATTTGCATAATAATTTGTTGTTTCATATGGGAAAGTTATGTATACCACAGGGGGAGAGACTAAGCATCACGAGAGAGGCTCATTCTTCTCTCATAGCTGGACATTTCGGGGTAAGAAAAATAGTGGCACATTTAAAGAGAAGTTATGTATACCATAGGGGGAGAGACTAAGCATCATGAGAGAGGCTCATTCTTCTCTCATAGCTGGACATTTCTAGGTATGAAAAATAATGGCACATTTATAGAGGTATTATTATTAGCCTCGCATGGTAGATAGTGTTTCACATTTCATTAGAGGTTGTTCATTATGTGCTACAAGCAAGCCTAGCAATAGGAGGCTTGTTTTGCATACACCATTTCCGGTACCTTCTAGACCATGGGAAAGTGTTTCTAGGGATTTTTTTGGAGGGCTACCATTATCTAGAATGAAGCATGATTATATTTATGTAGTAGTTGATCATTTCAGCAAGATGTGTATTCTTATGCCATGTAAGAAATCTATAACTGCTGAACAAATTGTTGATTTATATTTTCAACATGTATGGGCTCATTATGGCTTGCCTACTTCTATTGTTAGTGATAGGGATTCCAGATTTGTGGGGAATTTTTGGTCCAATTTATGGAAGATGATGGACACCAAGTTAAAGAAGAGTACTACTTTCCATCCGCAAACAAATGGAGAAACAGAGGTAGTGAACAGAACCATTGTACATATTTTGTGAGGTTATTGCAGCAAGCATTCCAAGCATTGGGATGAGCATTTTCATTACATTCAACATGCTTACAAACAGGCCAAGCACTCTTCTACAAATACTTCACCTTTTGAAGCTTGTTTTGGGTATTTTCCTAAGTCACCTTTAGATTTTATTCTTGAGAAGGATGTGGCCATTTATGGTCATAGTGACATTGACAAATCTCGCATGTTTATTGAAAGAATTCAGTTCATACATCAGCAACTTCAAGAACAACTTGAAAAAATTCAAGGCAAGTACAAGGAGAGGCATGATAAGCACAGAATTGATCATAAGTTTCAAGAAGGGGATGAGGTATGGTTGCATATTAGTAAGGAAAGAATTCAAGGAGAAGGTAAAAATATGAAGCCTATTCTTTATGGTCCATTCAAGATCCTCAAAAAATTTAGAAATAATGCTTTTCAATTAGATTTTCCTTCATACATGAAAATTTATTCCGTTATGAATGTGGAAAATTTACGTTTGTATGAGCCTCCTTTAATTGTTGATATTGAAAGTGACATTCAGCTGCCATCCATAGAGGATTTCTCGCAAGAATTTTTGGATGAATTGAAAGAGAATGATATCCTTGACAGAAGGACACACACTTCAAGGATGGGAAATGTTGATTATGTTCGGATTGGTCTTAAAGGCAACAAACCAAGTAAGGCAAAGTTGATTGAGGTGGAAAAGGTGAGGGACCTGTATCCCTCATCTTCTTAACAAGTAATTGAAGGCTTTTGGGGTCCAAAAGCTTCCCAATGGGGAGGTGTGATCAGGTGATCATGTCCTAAGTGAAAAAATGCTCAAAATTGGAACTGCTCAGAACTGGTAATAAATTGATCAACTAGATAGTGCTCATCATTAAAATCATAATGCGTGAACAAAACTAAAATCTGATGTTAGATGTGGAAGATATTCAAGTTTTAATTTTCTAATAACCTTCAAAATAGTACTTTGGAAATCAATTTTTTGGCCTCTTCAGAAATTCATGTGAAAATCGAAAATTTCATTTTTATATAAAATGGGGATGGCCTATCATTGGGTGCCACGTGGCCTTCCCAGAGGCTGCCACATGGCCCCAAGAGTAATGGTTCAATATAATTAAACAATTTGAAGTTGAAAATTTTTTAGTTCATTTCGGGCCGACCTGACCTGACCTGACCCGGATGGGCACACGTCACCCACAGGTGGCATCTACCCTTGAACGGGAAGGCGAAGGTGAACGGGACCTGGGTTAGTAGTAAATGTGCAGAAGGTTGTCGATGGTTGGTCAGGAATGGAGCCACCGAGTGGTGTCTACCCACGGGTCGGAGCTGAACATGATGGGTCAGCAAGAAACAATGGGTCGGAGCTGAACGTGATTGGTCATGGTTGAACGCGTATGGGTCACGTGATAATGGAGGCAAATGTCGGGCGGAGATCAAGGCTAAGCCCCCCGATGATAGCCCTTTACATAGAACCTCCAGTGCAGAACCATAAGCTATCCTCTAGTGGTTAACAAACTTCAACCATTATGACATTGGGAGTGGTCACATGTATCAATGGGTGTTACGTTAACATTTATATGTCACAGTTTCATAACCGTTGGCTCCACGGTTCTGCTAGCGGTGGAGTTGGTCCATTTTACCACTACACCATAGCACTTAATGCCACCCAAACTGCGCAGACAAATCTGAAGCGGAGTCTACCTTTTTATGCACTTATGCCAAAATTAACTGGCTGAACTGCAGTTACTCCAAGTTTGGTGGAGTTTCCTTAGGCCAACTTGGACAAAACTTCAGTTGGGCATAGATTTCACTTGACTGAACGTTTTGGAGCGATTTTTTATTTTATTGTGGGTATTCTCAGCATTCTTGGGCCATTAGAATAGGTTGCAGAGCCATCAGAGGTGTCGTTCAGCCATTTTTACTTCAGAGAAGCTTGGGGAGCCATCAGGACCTTGAGGGAAATGAAGCTGCATTGGACTACACTTCACTATTTTAAGTGAAATCAGAGTCATTATTAGCTTCTTTTTATGTTCTGAATCCATTTTCACAGTTGATTTTTTCTGTTTAGGCATTTTTCTCACTATATTACCAATTTTAGCATTATAATATATCAAGGACATGCCCATTGGGAGCCTTGGACCCACCAGATGTAGCCCAAGAGTGGTGAACTATCTCATCATGTTGTTGTGTTTTTATGGTGAGTTTATTCTACTGTTTTATTCAAATTAAAGTTGTTAAAACAACACTCCCTCACACCAAAGTTCTTAAAAAGTTAACAAAAACACTTTGTTTCACTTGTAAGACCATCCGGATGGTTTGCACACTTAATTTAATGGAAATGAATACTTTGAACAAAAAGACAAATACTTCCATTCTTAGATCATTTGTGGTTGATATACCTAACACCAATGTGATATTGGGTGTGCAGCAGCTGATTACTTTGGGGAAGGTTATCACAGATTGGGAGACTTTGCAGATGGAATGGGTGGATAGAAAAAGTGGAAAAAATCAGATGATTAAGGAAATGTGCACATATCCTTCACAAAACACTTCCACAGAGAAAACAGAGATGGATTTTCATAGTGGAAGCAAGGACCTAATAGTCCCATCTATGATGCACATGACTTTGGCCCATGAGACATTATTGGTTTTTGGAAAACCACCTGGGAGGCCACCTGATTAGGAGTTGGTGAGGAATGTATGACATCATGTTACACCACTCATAGATCCAGGAGGAATGGGAGCATTTGGATGTCATGGTACAATGCTGAGAGTTGGGTATACTGAAGTAGGATGGAGACATTCTCCAAACATCGTCATTACCCACTCTCATCTCATATCTTGCACTGAGAAAGGAGCAACATAGGGAGGATAGAAGGCTTCCTTTTTGTGACTTTGGCATAACAGATGTTAAATAAGGGAGCATCCACATTACAGATGCTTTATATGGTATATCATCAATGTTATCACTTTGGAGGATGGATCCTTATTGTAAATCCCAGCTGTTGGTGCACTATTCCAAGGATATTTTTACTTGTATGATACTTGATGATGAGCTACTAGAGGAGGGATATTCATTCAGAGATGAGGTCATCTACTATCATGGTAGGATTTTCTTATCTAGAGCATCCAAGCTCAAGTAGAAGTTACTACAAGCAACACATGAGGATTTTCTCTAAAGCCATACTTATTCCATGAGATCATACCATACTATCATGGAGGGGTTTACTGTGGAAGTCTTTGAAGGGGAGATATATCAGAATTTAAAGATATGCATGGACCATGTCAAGATGGATGAGATACATAAATCTTTGATGGAGTTATCATAGCCACCTCTTTCGTCTTTGGGAATGAGAGGGGATCTATCTATGAGCCAGTCCATCAGTGTGAGCAAAGTATATGGTAAAGATTATGTTATTGTGCATAATGATTTACTTAATGAGTATTTGCATTCCTTTACCATACACGTGCAAGCCATTGTTCCAAGGGGGAGGATTCTTCCTTATAAACTTCATAGCCAACTTGGGGCCATAAACAGTGTTGAGCATGGCCACTCCTAGGAGGATATAGGGAGATGATTTACCATTCAAGGTGCACTCCAAAGGCACCAAACATTTATCACCTTCTCAAAGCATGTGAGAAGACTATGGCAGCAAGAAAGTGGTGGGTAAAACACTTACCATATCATTATCTGAGGTAGTCAAGAGATATACTGTGTTTTTTCCACATGTGGGACTATGATCCACCTCCATTATTGTATATGACAGCTTATGTATACTTTGTTTTAATCCCATACATTGATGATGTCCTTATTCCTTTTATGGCAATGATTGGAGGAAAGATGGAAGGATTGGATGTGCCCTTTCAGAGAGATATTATCCATGTTTCTTATGCTACATGTTTCAGGGGGGACATTGGGAAAACCATGATTTCTTCATTGGGTATTTTGCTTCCTTGTGAGATGAGTCATTTGCATTTCATGAGAACTTGGTGGGAGCATTTCATGGAGGGATTGATTGGGAGACACTTGGATTATGAGGAGATTTAATCACATGGAGGTGTCATCAAGGAAGGAGGAGAAGGGTGGAAACACTCACTTTTACAGTTTCTTGAGGACAAACAACATTTGGGAGGGGGGAGGACTATAATATTTCCAATTAGCCATAAGCTAGTTGGAATATTAATTTTTGTTTTTGCTTCTTTTGCTTCTTTATATTTTATAATTTCTTTAGACTTGTTTCTCTCTTCAACTGTTTAGCTAATATTGTAGTGTTGTTTACCACAGGGTGTTCTCGAGTGGGAATCCAACCTCTATCCTCGGGAGACTTCTAATGCCCACTCTGGAAGAGTATTTTCACTATATTTCCACATTCGATCATCAACCCAAAGCTTCAGTCTTATGGTACAACAAAATTCTTGTTTAGGTTGTGTTGTGTTGTAGGGCAGAAGTTGTGGACAGTTGATTTGGGTGATTTTTGAGCTATTTTTCACTGTAGGAAGGTTTCCTTCCATTGGGAGGCTAGTGAGGAAGGCACTTCAGACTTATTGTAGAATTTGGCATCACAACACACTATCATTTTCCCCTACAACACATTTTTTGTCTTGGATTGCATTATTTCAGGGAGGAGTTGTAGGGGTGGTTTCAGTACACCATCTGGAGAGGAGGTTTTATAGTGAAGGGATTAGCCTTTGATCTAGGAAGTCTATTGGAGGAGGCTATATTCTTTGCCATATCAAATCAGCCACATCTTTCCAGTTGTATTGGTGCAGTGAATCTTCAGCCCTAGGGCTTTGATTCATTTCTTGTATATTGCTGTATTTTTGAAAACCCTCTTGGGTTTCTTGTTGGAGGTTTTATAGAGCCTAGATATTTATTTTTGTATATATTTAGGCATATATCAGCCATATCATCTTTTTTATGTTCATATGATGTAGTAGTGCTCCTATGACTATGTTGTAGGAGTCTTTCGGCATTTTGATATAGTATCCTCATTCTTGAGGGATTTCTTTATTTGAGGCTTGTTGATTCATGTTGTATGGTTTGTGGCCCATTATTTTGTACATGTTTTCTCTTATTATGATGAATAATAAGGCTCCATATTGGTCTCATATTTTTATGTGATGTTTACACTACTATTTCCAACATTTTGTTCTATATTATTGCTTTTCCCATTTCGGAATATTACATAAAACAAAAATTTATGTACACACAACACATTTGCACAAAAAATCACATTGTAAGCACAAAAAACACTACATCGTACATTCATGCATACAATGCTACAAATAACAATAAATTTATGGATAAATCCGTAACATAGACAAATTTACATCATGGTTCTTGAGAGAGAAAGAAACAACTAACATAGTACATTCTTAACTTGTAGATTGAATATAGAAAAAATAATTGTGAGGTCACACAAATTTCTGTGGGAAATGAATTAGACAAAGACACAAATTAAGGAAACAAAAAATTACTCAATCACTTACTACATTTCCATACTTAACCCATTGAATAAACAAAATAACATAAATTTTCAAAATTCCCTATGGAATGAATTAAACAGACAAACAAATTAAGGGAAAAAAATTTACCATGCCCATGAGTAATAAAATAAATCACTTGATGCCATTCCCTCTCATTTTCAGATTGTGAAAAACAACGTTCGAATTTCCTCTTCCTATGCAAAACCTCCTCTCAATCACTGATTCCTATCATGATTCATTAATCAAGCATGACCATAAAATCACTCAGCGTACTCGTGAAATTTCACGTCCAATGTTGGGATTTTTTGGACCGTTAACTAGCTTTTTACTCAAGAATCCTATTGAAATCTTAATCAAATCTATTAACAATATTCCATAAGAGAATATTTTAAGTACCATTCAAACACAATTTTCATGTGCTTCCAACTTTTCTTTTAAATGAAATTTTTGAAAAACGCGCTTTCATGTGTTATAAAGTTTGTTTTTAATTTTTTTTTTTTAAATTTTTTTAAATGAAAAACAAATCTTTAATGTTTGTAAATATGTGATAAATATTTAAGAAATTTTCCTTTTAAAAAGATAATTATAAAATCTAAAATATAATAAAATAATGATACTTGTAAAATTTGAATTTATTTAAAATTTATTTAATATTTTTAAATTATATATATATATATATATATATATATATATATATAATATTTTCTATATATGAAATAATGAGAACCAAATATTATTATTGGCAGCAAAAACGCCTTGTTAATATTGTTTTTATTAGAGATGCCATGTTTAGTTGTAAAGGAAGACTTTGTCTTGAGGGATGACTATAGAATGAAAAGTTTTCTTCATCCCTATGCATTTTCAAATGGATAATTATTATTTATACATACCCTTGGCAACCTTGCGAATTTCTCTAGATAAAATAGATACTTGTAAGAGCTAACAAATATTTGCATTGATAGACTTTTAGATCATTTTCTTTGTAATGTATTATTGATGTAATTTTTATATTAAAATTATTGTCTGTAATTAATTTGTGAATAATGTCAATTTGAAGGTAAAAATTGAACTTTTGTTTTCTCCTATAAGCTCACATTGAGTAAGCGTTGAATATCTATCAAAGAAAAACATAAGGGATGTCTTGAAAGAAGATATTTATGGGAGATAACATTGAGAAAATTATGAATAAATTCCTAAAAGGGAGACTCTAAGATGATTCTTTTTGAAACAATGGAGGCTTCCAAATAATGTCTTACATGAACAACACAAACATGGAAATATAACTTAAAATGAGATAAGGATGAATATTTTGACTCATAGACTTCAATATATATTTTAATTACTTTAAAAAACTATTTTTTCCTAATCAATTTACTTATTTCAACTTACACAGTTATACAACTATAATAATAACATATAAAAATTCCACATAGCTATAATTTTCCAATGGATTTAGAAGAGTGTGTATTCTTATGATGTTGAATTCCTTACAAGAAAATAGCAATGATCTTTTAATTTACATAAATATAAAACAAATATGTGTTTGGGATTGATTAGATATGAGCTATTATAAAAATATCCCATTCCAAACTAGTAAATTTCTAAAACCACGGTGATTGTACATAACTTCTAGCAATACAAATAATATACTCGTATAATATTCATGTAGTTCTCCTTCATCTTATATTTTTACATGTATGAACACACTCACACCATAATTGAAAATAGATGCTCTCCAAACCATTCTTGCCTAATAATATGTGTTTCATCAAGTAATTACAACCCACCATTCCATGTGTGTCTTGCTAGCTTTCTTGATTACTTTGTTAACATTCTCCCGTATACAAAGTGTATAACTTGATGTCAGTTATCACAAGAAATATAACTAATTTGTATTCGATGACTTCCACTTCATACGTGGTAATCCATCCATTGTTGGTAATTCTAATATTTATTCATGCATTGGTGTGATGGTTTAAAACTACCTATCAATTTTTATTAATTGTCATCTTCGCCCATGCATTAGCTCAAGATTATTTTGTAGCTAATAATACTTATAAATTCCACTCTTAAATCGAATTTTTAGAACAATAACTTTGCTTCCAATCAACCAAGATCATTTGCACTCAAAAAAAATGCAAGGGAAGATCAACTACCCTATTGCTAGCAGCATAGCAATCTCCATGGCACATAGAGTTAAAATCAGAATGTAATAAGTGCCTTCACAACCACTTAATACTAAGTGTTTAAAAAAACCAACATATAAGTAGGATTCACTATACATACCTAAGTGGGTGTTTCTTATATTGGATCAGAAACCCATATTGTCCTATTACATATTACTGTAGTGGATCTCTTGAGAAACAATTGATTTGGTGTTGTGAAACATTATTGATGAATGTGAATTGTAAAAATGACATGATGACAAGTACAACAAAATCCCCCATCACTATAATTAAGTTGGATAGTCAATTACAATGAAGGATATTTCTCCATTTTTGTACCATATTCACTATATGGAATTTTTATGGCTCAAATGAAGTTTAAGCAACAAATATATCCAAGGTAAAAAAATTCTCTCTTAGCCCAAATGGTGGTATTTGAATCCAATGTAAAATAAAAATAAATAAATAATGACACTCAAGTTCAATCATTGTTTAAATTTAAGGCATTAGGTCATTTTGAAGAAAAGTGATCAATTTAAGAATTAAATATCCCATGGTCACATCACATCTCAAGGAAATATAGTGACAAGCTTAAGTAAAATATGTAAGCATAGTGGTGCACATGGGTCATTCTAATTAGTAAATATTTTTTTAAATAATTATTGTTCAATTAGCATTGGTAATGGAGCATGTGCCATATTGATAATATAATAAAACGATGATATAGGAAATGGGCATGCTAGCCACATGGCTTAAACATTATTTAGTGATATCTAACCTATGTGATGGATGTTCACAATAATCTTAAAGGTCGGAAAAAGCAAATTCAATTGGCCAAAATTATGGGGGGTAGGGCCCGACGTACATGCACGTGATTCCTAAAAAAAACAAAACCAAATGTTACACACTTTACATCGCATAGTGTAAATTATATGAGGAGTGAAAAAATAATGTGTTATTGGTGAAGTGGGTCTTCTCTATTTCATAGGATAGGGTTCACCCCTTTCGATTTTCTTGTCATCCCTCTCTCTTAAATATTTGCATATGGTGGACACCTCTTCCGATACAATATCATCTCACTCCTATTTATACTTCAAAGACCC
>JAXQQM020075346.1:0-135038 GCA_034641835.2 Pinus albicaulis | reverse complement strand
AGACTCAACACAAATCTGGAGTCCCCCTAAGACCCATTGTTCACACTATTGGGGCTCCCACTTATGAATTAGCTAAATACGTAGCTAACACCTTAGCACCTCTAGTAGGAAAAACTAACTCATACATTAAAGACTCTAAACATTATGTGGATTTCATTAATAATGCCAATCTGGAACTTGGTGACAAAATAGTAAGTTTTGATGTGGTCCAGCTCTTTACAAAGATACCCTTGGATGAAGCCGTGGAAGCTGTCAAGGAAGTTGCAGATCCCCAGACTGCTAGGTTAGCTGAAATCCGTTTGCGCTCAAATTTCTTCACTTTCCAAGGAGAGATTTTTGAGAAAACTTCTGGAGTAGATATGGGTTCTCCTCTATCTCCCATAGTGGCCAATCTCTTCATGGAAAAATTTGAGAAAAGGGCCCTAAACTCATACCCTATTAAACATAAATTCTGGATTAGATTCATGGATGACACCAGTGTTGATTGGACTCATAGAGATGAAGAACTAAAAAAGTTCCAAAACCACCTTAACAACTTATCCAAGGATATACAGTTCACCATGGAGGAAGAAGAAAACAACTGTATCCCATTCTTGGACATACTTCTCATCAGAAATAAAGATGGTTCCATTGGACATAATTTTTTTAGAAAAAAGGCACACACAGATAATTAACTCCATGCAAACTCACACCATCATCCGGCACAAAAGATGGGGGTTCTTGTGACTCTTTTCACTCGTGCCTTTATAATTTCCGATGACAATCACATAGAAGAGGAGATTGCATACTTAAAAAAGGCATTCACTAATATGGGTTATAAAAACAAAGAAATCATTAAAGCCATACAAAGAGCCAGACTCGGAAGCAAAAGAAGACCTCATGATGAAATCCTAAAAACTAGAGCTTACCTCCCTTACATCCAAGGGGTCACCGATAATCTTGCCAAAGTTCTCGCTAGAAATAACATAGAAACCTCATTTAAACCGCTCAGGACAATCAAGCATGCGATGAAATCTGTCAAAGACAGCCCTGATCCACTCCAACAAAAAGGTGTTTACCGTATTAATTGCTCATGCGGAAAATGTTATATAGGAGAAACTGGAAGATCTTTCAAGATCAGGCTCAAAGAACATGGTGCTGACATTAGGATTGGGAGAACCAAAACCTCAGCACTGGAAGATCACTCAAATAAAACTCTCCACCATATCTGCCTAGAAGATGCTAAAGTAATAACCAATGAAAATAACTATTATAAAAGAAAAATACGAGAAGCCCTTGAAATCATCAAGCATCCAGAAAACCTCAATAGGGATGGTGGTTTAGAAATCAGCAGAAACTGGGTCCCCTTATTTTCCCACTCCTTAAAAACTGGTCCTTTTTTGTGGTGTCATCCTTGTCATGCTTTATCGTCACCTCCCTTGGCTTCCCTTCCTTTTAAAGCTTAGAATGTTTTATAGACTCTTTCCTTTCCTGTTTAGTACCCTTGCCACTCTTTAAACCTCCTCCTCCCCCCTTCTTTGCCTTCTTCTTTCCCTTCCCTCTCCGTTAGTAACCCTTCCTGCCTTGATATTAATACTCTATTAACCTTTACTTGTCCTCCTCTTGCTTAGGAAATTAATTCTTTATTCTACTTAAATTACTAAAACTTTGATGACAAATAACATGAGTTAACCCCTTCCTTGTTTTTAGTGTTAGAACCCCTATATTCTAGTCTATAACCTTCCACTTACATTGCCCCCCTTTAATACTTTTCATCCTTATTATTAATAAGAAGAAACTTTTACAAAAAAGATTTTAATTTAGTACCATTAGTACTAGTTTCTTAACTAATACTAGTTGTATTAAATTAGAATTTGTCCGTAGAAATAAAAATGATAACCATTAAACCTTGATAGGGATAGCATACTTTAGTTAATCTATATTATAATTATAATTAAATATATTAAATAAAATTAAATAATATTAATCTTTTAATACAAGCATAATAATTTAACTATAATAGCTCTTTAATTTAATTAATTTGTATTTGCCTAACCTTAACAAAACATTATTACCTTTAACATTCCGTAAGTAAGGCAAAACAACCGTTAATATATTTTCTAGAATATAGGCAATGCAATAAAAATTGATATACGTTGCAATGAACATTAAAACTAAAATATTTAATTTAAATTTAATCCTTTAAAATAAAAAATCGAATTATCAGATGGTTGGTCGGCTGGCATCCTTGCACTCTTAGTTATATATATGAGATCTTCCCTCCTCTCTTTTCTTCAGGATTTGTCCTGATGATGGGTCTTGTTCTAGACCCGAAACTTAGACGTAAAAATGCTCACTTTGGAGATTCTGAACTCAACATCTCAAAACTCACACCACAGAAATTTAAAATCTATAATATATTCTAATTGTCATGATTCGTTTTATGATGCACAACTTCCATAATTTATTACTTTACAATAATTCTTGGTAGCCAAGGGATTTAAACATTTTAAATCCTTCTTTTTACACAAAATTTCGTTCATATGTATAAGAAAAATCAACATATATTCTAATTGTCACGATTCATTTTATGATGCACAACTTCCATAATTTATTACTTTACAATTATTTTTGAGAGCCAAGGGATTTAAACATTTTAAATCCTTCTTTTTACACAAAATATGTTTCTCTCTACTGACTTATCCCCACGAAATTGGAATTTACAATATTTAATATCCCTACTAAGTTAGAATAACTTATCCGCACAAACTTGGAATAAATTAAAATATTTAATATCCCTACTAAGTTAGAATATGTTGCTAGGTCCTCACCCTGCCCCTATTTCTTTTCTTTCTTATGTACATTTACTTCTCTGTTATCAATATTAGCTTAAGATATTATTAGTATCCCCACTGACTTGGAATAAATTACAATATATATCATCCTTACTAAGTTAAAACAAATTACAATATATGAACTTAAGGTATACGACGTTCATATGTATAAGAAAACTCAACATATATTCTAATTGTGATGATTAATTTTATGATGCACAACTTCCATAATTTCTTACTTTTCTATTATTCTCATTTTATAATGAACAACTTTCAAAATTTCTTACTTTACAATTATTCTTGGTAGCCAAGGGATTTCAACATTTTAAATCCTTCTTTATACACAAAAATATGTTTTTCTCTACTAAATTATCCCCATGAACTTGGAATAAATTACAATATTTAATATCCCTACTAAGTTAGAATATGTTGCTAAGTCCTTACCCCTGCCCCTATTTCTTTCTTATGTACATTTAATTTTTTGTTATCTATATTAGCTTAATATATTATTAGTATTCCCACTGATTTGAAATAAATTACAATATATATCATCCCTATTGTTATCCATATTAGCTTAAGATATTATTAGTATCCCCACTGACTTGAAATAAATTACAATATATATCATCCTACTTAGAACAAATTACAATATATATTATTAGTATCCCCACTGACTTGAAATAAATTACAATATATATCATCCTACTAAGTTAGAACAAATTACAATATATTATCCCTACTAAGTTAAAACATGTTCTAACAAAACATGTTCTAACCGTGACAATATATATCATCCCTACTACTATGTTAGAACATGTTCTTGTGTTAGAACATATTCTAATTCTTGCAATATATATATTCCCTACTACTAAGTTAGAACATGTTCTTGTGTTAGAACATATTCTAACTCTTGCAATATATATCATCCCTACTGAGTTATAACATATTCTTAGTTAGAAGATGTTGTTGACTTCTTACTCTGCCCCTATTCCCTTCAGAATATTAGCTTAAAATATTATGGATAATTTTTTTACTTCTTTTCCCATAATTATTTATCCACTAAAATATCATTATTTATCCATTACAATATCTAAAATAATATGTGTCTTCACCATGCTAGAACTATCAATGTTATAATCCATATTAGATTAAGATATTTCAATGTTACAGAACATATTCTAACTCTTACAATATATATCATCACTACTGAGTTAGAACATGTCCTTAGTTAGAACATTTTGTTGGCTCCTTACCCTGCCCCTATTTCCTTCATATGTACATTTACTTCTCTTTTATCCATATTAGCTTAAGATATTATGGATAATTTTGTTACTTCTTTTCCCATAATTATTATTATTATTATTTTTTTTTAACTGTAACGGATATGAAATTTTATTTATTTGAAAAAGATAGGAGGGGTCTTTGCCGAGGCAGCCCCAATTACAAAGAAGACATTCAACAAATTCAGCTTAAAGATTGCATCATTTTCAAGGAGTTTGAAAGGAACTTTCGTCGTTTATAATTAGCTGCCCTTTCATGAGTACGCATCCTTTGTTTGCCATATGATCCGCCTCGCCATTCAGGTTTCTGAGGATATGATAGAACTTGTAGGAGGTGAAGTCTTGAAGAACTCTTTTCAATCTGCCCAGAAGTTTGTTAAGACTAGTGTTGCTGAAGAGATCCTCCGAATTTAATTTTTTAATTAGAATCTCAGAATCTCCGAACACTTGGAGATCTTTGACTCCCTTATCTCTTGATATGAGGCAAGCTTTGAGAATACCAAATAACTCTGCTTGGTTGTTGGTTTTCTGGCCTAATCCCCAGCAAAAGCAATCTCTTGAACTCCCTGTCGGAGAGTAAATGACCCCACCAGCACCGGCAGTTCCGGGGTTTCCTTTGGAGGCTCCATCGAAGAAGATTGTGGTTATATTTTTGGACCTCCACCAACTTATGAAAGATTCCTCAGGGTCTCTTTTGCGCCATTCCGGGTTTGCAGTTTGGGGAGAGAGAAGGAACTTTCAAGGAGAAGGCTCAAGGGATTGGAGCCATCTCCTTTCTTCAGGCAGAAGCAATGGATCTTCTTTAAAAAACTGTTGTTGAGCAACTTCCAAGAGAAAGGCTTTAGATTTAGCTGCAACCTGAAGAGGGGAGTGTCGAAATCCATTGAAGATCTGGTCATTACGTGCTAGCTAGAGCTGCCAGCAAAAAAATTTGGGAATAGCTGTCCAAACTTTGAGCCAGAAAGACTTGATGGGAATGCTGTGAGGGTAGTAATTGTTCCAAGAGGCAAACATATCAGCCACTGTACTCTGAGGAAAAGCAGAGGTCTGAAGTTCCAAGAGAGTAAGTTCCCAAACTTTCTTAGCATAAATACAATCCAAGAATAAATGTTGGGCAGTTTCAAGGCTGTTTCTACATAGCTCACACCTATGAGGCCCTGAAATGTTCCTTTTCTCTAAATTGTCTCCTGTTAGTAGTTTGTTGTGGACCAGAGTCCAGAAAAAAAAAATTCACTTTTGGGAAGGCTAGGTTGTCCCATACTCGTTTCCAAAAGGCCGGAGTGTGGCTGCTGATCTTTGTGTCCTGTAGAACTTTGTAACCTGCTGCTATGGAGTACTTGCCAGTCTGTCCCCAAGCCCAACTGTCTCTCATGTATCGATTTTCAGGAGTGGAGTCTTCCAACAGCTCTATGAGCAGAGTTTTTTGGGGCGTTAACCGGTCAGGGACGCCTTGGAAGTCCCATCTGGCCCATTCTCCACGATGATCCCAAACAGAGAGGTCGTATAAGTTATTGATACCAGCACGGATCAACCAGTCTCTGAGATCCGAAATGTCCTCATTCACCTCCAAGGGGTCATGCCCCATGATACGATCATACCACAGATTGGTACGCTTGCCGTTACCCGACACTCTGTACAATGATTTTTTGAAGAAGGAACTACTTTTGCAACAGAGATTCCAAACCTGCGTACTGTTGACTGGGGGATCGAAATGCATGTTTATGAATGATAGATTGTGAGCATATTTGGACAGCAAAGTAGTGCAGATCGGGAGATTGGGCTCATGAGCCAATTTCCACAGGAGCTTTCCTCCCAACGCCAGGTTAACGAGGGAGGGATCGCGGATTTGGAGGCCACCCTCAGCTGTCGGTCTTTTAACCAGATCCTAGTTAGCAAGGTGCAATTTCCTTTCATTGCCTTTCCCTCCCTGCCATAAAAAACCTCTTAACAATTTCAATATCTGATCCATAACGTTTCTGGGAGCTAATAAGAAAGCAGCTTGATAAATTGGGAGCGCAGACAACAAAGACTTTATTAAAATTACTTTGCCTCCTTTGGTTAGCCAAAAGCCACCCCAAGAAGATATTTTTGCTTTGATTTTGCATATGATATCAGTCCAGAGCGACCTCCTGTTTGGTCCGTTTGTAATGGGGAGTCCAAGATATTTGATTCGATCCCAATGGGCATGCCCTCTAAACCCAAGGATATTCGAGATGCTTATGAGCTCTTCTTGATCGATGTTCCAGCTGTAGATTTCACTCTTACTCTCATTGACCAGAGCACCAGAAACTCTACAATAGCTTTTTAGGACTGTGTCGAAGGCTTTGGCTATTCTGGTAGCCGCCCCTCCAAGGAGCAGAGAATCATCTGCAAAGAGCGCATGCTTCAGAGGATCAACACCAGCTGTGGGTTTCAAACCTGGAAGGGAACCAACAAATCTTTCCGCTGTGATTTTTCTACTGAGGGAATTGGCCATTAAGATATACAGAAAGGGAGAGAGAGGGAATCCCTGCCTGATGCCTCTCTGAGCTTGGAAGAAGCTTGAAGGGCGACCATTGACAAGGGGGGCGATCCACGGATTGTCGATGTAGGCATTTATAAGTTGGACAAAGTGAGGAGAGAAACCGAAGGAGAGGAGAACTTTAATGAGGAAAGATCGGTTAACTATGTCAAACGCGTTTGCCATATCTAATTTTATCAACATACCTTTCTCTTTTCACTGCTTGCTGGAGTGGATAGTCTCCTGTACTTGAATGACATTGTCGAGGATATGCCTGCCCTCCACAAAACATCCATGGGGGCTGGAGATCAGCCTTTTGAGCAGAGGCTTGATCCTGTTTGCAAGAAGTTTGGCCAGAATTTTATAAGATGCGTTACAAAGCGAGATAGGTCTGAACCTTGCAAATGTTTCAGGATTGGATTCTTTGGGAATTAAGGCTAGATAAGTGGAGTTGGTTCCTCCACCGATCTTAGCTTTTTTCATGAACCCCTTTATCATTTTTTGGAGATCAGTTTTAATGATATACCAGCAAGATTTGTAGAAATGTATAGTGAATCCGTCTGGGCCCAGAGCCTTGTCCGATTCCATGGACCAGATAACCTTGATGATTTCCTCCTCAGTCATCTCGCTGGACAAAGCAGCATTATCTTCAGGTCGGATAAGATGTGGAATGTTATAAAGAAAGTCGACTGTTTCCTCCTCGAAGATCTGAGGTCCCTCACTGTATAAATTCCTGAAATGCCTGTTAGCAGCAGCTTTGACTTGAGCGAAACCTTTGCTGACAAAGCCCTCAGCTGTTTTTATTTCTGAGATATGATTTCTGGACAACCTCGCTCTATATTTTCTGTGGAAGAAAGAGGTGTTCCGACCACCTGCTTTTAGCCACAAACTTCTGGATTTGTTTCTCCAATATTCTTCTTCTTTTCGAAAGGAGTGGTATGTTGCACATTGGGCCTTTATTTCTTGTTCCAACAGGTCCGAAGTTACCTCATTGCTTTCCATGTCTGCTTGCAGGTTCTCCAGGGTATGCACTGCTTCTTTTCTTAAGCTGGTTGGGGTAGGGACTGGTTTCCTAATCCAATCCTTTAGAGCAAGTTTAGTGGCCTTAAGTTTTTGCTCCCAAACAAAACTTGAGGACCCTGAGAAAGATTTGGCCCAAGCTTCTTTCACTATATCAGTAAAGCCTTCTCTCTCAATCCATAAGGGGCTGAAACGGAATGGTAGTGGGCCAAGGTCTTCTTCATCTTCTAGGAGAAGCTGAATCGGCTTGTGATCGGAGGTCAACTTGGGGAGAATTTTGGTCTTGATTATCTTATTGTTCATCATAAGAGAGCTTTGGATCAGAAATCTGTCTAGGCGGGCAGAAATATGATCCGGCCCAGATCTGTTGTTGGACCAAGTGAAAAGGCCATGAACAGGATTGAAGTCGAGAAGATCCCAGAGCTGCGAGAGCTCTTCCACAAAAGACAGCATAGGATCTCTGCTGCTGGAGCCACCCCTCTTCTCTTTAGATTTCAAGACTATGTTAAGGTCTCCTGCTATGATAATGTTGCTTGGATTATGCTGATCTAAAAAATCTGAGAGAGAGTACCAACATTCTCGTTTTTCATTGTATGTGACAGGGACATAAAGATTAAACAGAGAGATAGTCAACTTACTTGCGCAGTGTGTCAACTCAGTGAAGATCCAATGCTGAGTTTCATGGGATTTTTTAACTGAAATAAATCTTCTGTCTAGAGAGTTGCCAGACCTCCGGAAGATCCCCGTGAGCTTACAGCTTTGCCTTCACTTTTCTTCCATTTTGACATGCTGATATCTAGAAGAGCTCGCCCTTCTATCTTCGTCTCTTGGAGCATGAGAATGTCTGAGGGTTCTATTTTCAGGAGATCCATAACTGCTTCAGCTTTGGAGGCGTTCCCCAATCCTCTGCAATTCCAAGAGGCGAGCTTCATAATTTACTTGAGGGGGGGGATAAGGCCTCCCTTAGAAGGCCTTGGTCTGGTATTTCTTCTGATGGACATTTCTATGGTGGACTGGCTTCCTTGAACTTTGAGTCGTTCTGCCTCCTCTTCCCTTAGTTCTTTGCGAGATTTCCTGCCTGCTCTTTTGGAAGGGCGCTCGAAAATTTCATCCTCTGATGAGCCAGAGATTTCTGTTGATTTTTTTTTCCTTGTAACTTCAGCATATGAGGGGTTGGAGGGACTGCCTTGTGAGGCATCGACCTGTATTGCTTCTTCTCCATCCTTATTAGGGGGAGAGACTTCTGTGTGTTCCAGATTTTCCTGGGTCAAGTTTGCAGGAGTGGTCTGGGCTTTTTCTGCTCCATTCAGGGAAGCTTCCTTTTCTTGATTGAGCTTGGAACTGCTTTGAGCTCTGGATGTGTTACCTTTTCCATTTCCTTTTTTTTGATGGGCGGTTTTTTGGACTAAAGTCCATTGGTCCTCTTTTGCTTTGTCTGTCTGCTCGTCGACCTTTTTCTTGTAGTGCTTTGCGAAATGCCCATGGCCATGACAATGTCTGCATTTGAAAGGGAGTTTTTCATAATCCAGTTCCTGGACGTGAGTCCACCCAGCAACAGTGAGCTTGATAGCTTCAGGAAAACCCTCTTCGAGATCCACTTCCACGCATATTCGGGCACATGAATACTGGTCTTTTCTTGCAGCTTGGTCGATGTATTTTCCTAGTGCACTACCGATGATCTGGAGATTTTTTTGGTTCCAGCAGTGAAGAGGCAGATGGGGAATTCGCACCCAAACCGGGACGAGAGGGGCTTCCTGGGAGGGATCAAAGTCTGGGGACCATTTGTTTATATACAGGCCTTGAGGTCCCATGAAGTAAGGGCCATTTATGAAGATTAGACTTCGATCATCCGGACTTTCGAAGACAAATACGAAGAAACCTTTACCCACGAAATAGCTTTTGACCCCCTCCTTGATCAAGGGGGACCAATTTCTTTGAGACCAATCCTCAACCGACTTGGGGGAGGGCCAAAGGCCCGTAAACTGGCCTATGAGGCCTCTCTCAGCAATATTCAGAGCAGCTTTGCAAGTCTTTGCTTCAGGAAGGGCAACCGTGGGGATAGAGTCCAACTTCTTGAAAAATTTCTGCTGATTGGCGGAGGGAGGGTGCTTCGGACTAGCGGCAAGAATAGCCATGAACGCGGAAACCTCCATAGGCGGGGTGATGGGGGGCAGAGCCCCCCACACCCCCCACAGACTCCAAGGAGGTGGGCACGAATCGGGCGGGGGCAACCATCAAGACGAGGATACCCTCGGGCCCAAAAGCACACTACGCTTACTCAACATGCAGAAGAATGTGAAAAACACAAAAGAACACCGCGCAACCCAGGGCGCTGAAACACCCGCCCAAAGCGTCGCGCAGGGGCCAGAAGCAGCGAAACTACAATAGCCAACGAAAACTGACACAAAAGAGAATGGAAGGCGGAACCCTCGGAGCAGAGGCCAGAGGGCTGAGGCAGGCCTGCGGCCACAATCGCAGAGAACCAGCAGAGACGCCTAGGTCAACTCGCGCTCGAAAACTTCCAAATTTTTTTTCCCATAATTATTTATCCACTACAATATCATTATTTATCCATTACAATATCTAAAATAATATGTGTCTTCACCACAATATCTAAAATAATATGTGTCTTCATCATGCTAGAACTATCGATGTTATCTATATTAAGTTAAGATATTTCAATGTTATCCATATTGTGATCCATATTAGGTTATGATATTTCAATGTTATCCATATTATTTCCCATATTGTTATCCATATTTTTTTAGATATATCAATGTTATCTCTATTAGATTAGGTTAAGATATTTCAATGTTATCCATATTAGATTAAGATATTATGGATAATTTTGTTACTTCTTTTACCATAATTATTTATCCAATACAATATCCAAAAATATCCATATTTTGTTAATATATATCAATGTTATCTCTATTAGATTAGGTTAAGATATTTCAATGTTATCTATATTAGATTAAGATATTATGGATAATTTTGTTACTTCTTTGACCATAATTATTTATCCAATACAATATCCAAAAATAATTATTTATAGAATACAATATCCAAAATAATTAATATCTGTCTTAACTATGCTAAAAATATCAATGTTCTCCATTCCAGATATTTAAAACATAAATATCTAGATATTAATTATCATATCTGGATATTAATTATCTGGAATAATTAATATCTATCTTCATTATGCTAGAAATATCAATGTTCTCCATTCCAAATATTTAAAATGTTTGACAATTACCAACATAATACTCTGTGTGAATCTTTATAATACTAATCAAGTACCGTAATTTTCTCATGAAACAAAGATATTGAGTGGTTTCTGCAGGAAACCAAGATAGTGCATCTTTCACACTTGTTACCCAAACAACGCATTTATCTACTACTTTGCTCATCCATTTATATTGCTCATCCATATATACCTCTACATCATGAGATAATTATGATTAATTAATCCTTAGAAGAATCATAATGCATGGAATATGACAATAATGCAACACAATAAAATTGTTACAATTTTCATATTCACATGTAAGTGAATAATTTATTATTGTTGTTAAAATTTGAAAGTTGAGGGAAGAGGGAGGTTTAAAAAGAAATGCTATTCCTCCATAGTATGATATTTATTTATGTTTGATTAATCAGATTGCGAATGCTACAATCCAAAATTTTCAAATTAATTATGTTTGATTAATCAGATTGTGAATGCTACAATCCAGAATTTTCAAATTAATTATGTTTGATTAATCATATTGCTAATGCTACAATCTAGAATTTTCAAATTAATTATATTGGAGAAAATTTAGTTGAAACTGTGCGAATGCTACAATCCAGAATTTTCAAATTAATATTGGAGAAAATTTAGTTGAAACTTGGTTCCAGTTGACTTTGAGTTAAAGTAGGCTATCTACACAAGTACATCCAAAACGAGATGGAGTTACTAGACATCTCCTCGCTTGACACCGCCTATCGATACATTGTCAATATCGAACAAAAAATCAAACAGAAGAAGCAAGACTTTGGGTCTAGGAATCCAAAGAAAGGGAAATGCAACCCTAAACCATAGAACAAAGGAAAAATCTGAGGCGGGTTGACCCAGGATATCTCGCTGAAGCTGCAAAAAAAGACCAACACCACAAATACAAAGAGTGACACATGGAAATGGTGTGAGTTCCATAAGAGCCCCACTCACAACACAAGTGAGTGTCGAGCCAAGAAATCACTGGTGGTCAAGATGAAGGCTTCCAAATCATATGCATGTTCTGATTTTGAGTCAGAACCTGACAAGGGGAATGAAAAAGGGAAGAATATTATTGATGCGGAGCCTAGTTTGATGGTTTCCACCACCAAGATCCAGAATATTGACCCCAAAGATCTAGAGGAGGGGGAGCGGATCTTCCACTCACATATGTGATTGAAAGGTTCTCCATTGTAGTTCATTTTCAATAGGGAAAACAAAAATAAACTCATTTCAGCAAAGTTCGTGAAGAAGTTGGGCCCACCGACCACACCACACCTGCAACTCTACACCATCGGGTGGCTTCACCAAGGACAATATCTCTATGTTAGCCAACAATGTCGTCTTCCATACAACATCAAGCCCTTCACAATTGAGGTATTGTTGGATGTTTCCCTCCACACTGTTATTATTTATTTTGGTAACAAGTTATACAATATACCAGAGGTAGAACCGCCTACCGTTATCTCTTTGATCTCTACAGTAAGATCGTTTCCCAAACTGGGAAATTTTTCTTCCTTATGATTCTCACTCAGGGAAAGAAGAATATTACGGCCAAATCCACAACCTCCAGATAAGGCTCCTTTGCATGACAACAACATATGGACAAGGTTGTGGAGGAGTAAAGTGACATATTCACCTCACCCATAGGGTTACCCCTGCACTGTCAGGTCAATAACTCCATTAGTTTGATCCTAGGCACGCCGCTGCCCAACGAAATCATCTACTGATACTCTGTGCTGGAGAATGATGAAATTGAGAGGAAAATTCAAGACTTTTTGCAGAAAGGTCACATCAGGCTATGTTCATCACCCCATGGGAGCCCGATCATGTTGGTACAGAAGAAAGATGACACCTGGAGACTCTATATTGACTATAAAGCGTTGAATAAGATCACTATCCAAAACAGGTATCCAATCCCACAATTTGATGACCTTATGAACCAGGTCAAAGGGGAAAAATATTTTAGCAAGATTTATTTGAAGTCTGGTTATCACGAGGTGCCAATCAAGCCCTCCAATGTGTGGAATACTACCTTCAAATCCAAGGAGGGAATTTTCGAATGACTGGTGATGCCTTTTAGGTTGAAGAATTCCCCCACAACCTTCATGAGGCTGATGGAAAACATCTTGCGATCGTTCACCTTGCAACAAACCTTGCAACAACACAAGTTGTGTGCAAATTTAGAGAGATGCACTTTTTTTATGAACCAGGTTCAATATCTATGGCACATCATTGATGAGTGGGGTGTTCATGTGGATCCAACCAAGATACAAGTTATTCAATATTGGACAGCCCCAACCACTCTAACAGAGCTACGCAACTTTATTGGTCTTGCCAATTTCTACCACTAGTTCGTGTTGGGTTTCTCTCATATCACTTGGCCTTTGATTCAATTCACCAAGGATGAAGTGAAAGAATTAGCCCTCGACATGTAAGAATTATACCCCCACATGTTTATGACAAGTCCCAATGTTCCCACAATATTAGCAAGAGAGGGATAATTCTAGCAATGTCTTTTTCCTTTAGTTTTTTTTCAAAATAATTGTAAAAAGTATATAACAATGTTATATGTTTAATTCAACCATATTGATATTATTGGAAAGAGGAAGGATTCTATTTTATTATTTTTGGGAGGAAGGGAATGCCACATACAATTTTGTTAATCTTATAGTGCAGACAATTTCTCTATTTATTTTACATGAAGTTTATAAAGGGCATACATTTTTCATCAAAAGTTACTCATAGATAAAAATTTAGTAATAATGCATATATTATCAAGTAATGATTTTTTTTAATAGATTAAAAATAATTATCTAAAATACATCTAAGTAGTTCTCATCATTATTTAAATTTGTGGGCATTATAGCTTTATGTGATTTTGTTACCTACTTGAACTATATGACTCCTAGGCCTTAGTCCCAGGGAAAACTTCACAAGCTGCTCCTCTTAAATTTCTTTGGAAAGGTACTTCAACTGCCCCTGCTGATGAACTTGGAAAGCTAATACAATTCATAGGTGCATATGCTTCTGCCACCATGGAAAAAGTGATTGAAGTACAAGAATTACTAAGGGATACATATGATAATATTTCCACGATGGAAAACACAGTCATCAATAAGGAAGAACAATTGAGAGCATTGAACTATATGATTCCCAGGCCTTAGGTGCATTCTTCTGGTCTGTATCCCAACAAAAGGAATTTTCCAAGTTGAAGCATCACCTCTACTTTGTACCAGTGATCACATTACCAGACCTGCAACAACCATTTGAGATTAAGAAATATGCCTCTGATTAAGCTATTGGGGCAGTTCTTACTCAACAAGGGAATCCAGTGGCATATCAAAGTGAGACACTCTCAAACACCATCCGAAAGTATCCCACCTATGAAAAATATATGTATTCCATTGTGTAGGGCCGCCGAAAATGGAAGCATTACATTATGGGGAAGGAAATAGTCATCCAAATAGATCACTGACCCCTGTAGTTGATACAAACACAAGGAAAGTTTCGAAATGATCGCCATCAGAAATGGTCCACATATCTGCAATAATTCCATTTTAAAATCAAGTACAAGAAGGGAAGTACTAATAATTATGTAGACTGTATCAACCAACCACTGATTATGGAATTGACCACTGCACTCGGATCTTGTGGACAAAAGACTTTGGGATGGCTGCATCTTTACAAGAGTGATCCAAAAATCAACAACATATACCAAATGCTCATGGAAGGCAGGAAAGTTCCAAATTTTCACCTCCAGGGCACACTGTTATGCCACCTGGTACACCTCTATGTTCCTTCAAGTGAGTGTGCCAAGATGATTTGGGAGGCGTGATATAGTCAGGTCGATGTACATTTCAGAGTAGAGAAAACAATGACAGTGCTACAGAAGTATTTTTATTGGCCGAACCTTTGACAGGATGTTGGGAAGTACATTAGATCCTACACTGCCTACACCATTTCCAAACCGAAAATCAAGAATTACAACCTATATACTCCTTTGCCTACTCCTAGTTGGACTTGGGAATCCATCTCCATGGATTACATGTTGAGCCATCCTTCTACTAAGCATGGAAACAACTGCGTTTTTGTGGTTGTCGAAAAATTCTCTAAGATGGCCATTTTGGCAGCCTGCAAGAAGAGTATCACAACATAATACATTGCTAAGATCTTCTTTGAATGAGTGTGGGTATACTTTTGGATCCAACAATCCATTATCTCAGATTGGGACACCATGTTCCTAAGTAAATTTTGTTCAAGCCTCTGGTCGATGTTGGATACCAAGCTCACTAAGTGTTACACCATTTTTTGGTCATCTAACCTATTATTATTAGATGAACCCAAGTACACCATGTAAGACCAATTTTACCCTAAGTAAAATTTCTTTCACCATATAAAATAACTCATTTGTTTATATTTCTTGGTCATATTTAACCCAAAATAAGGAACTTAATTAAATAAATCCTTATTTATTTAATTATTCCCTAAGAATAAGTTATTTAAATCATTATTTAAATAATATTCTTAGTTAAATTTGACTAAATCATCCATAAATAATTAAATAAACCATTATTTATTAAATTGTATTCCCATCACTTCCCTAAAATGATAAATAAACCATTTATTTATTTATTATTTATAAATAAAGGAATTGACCCAAGTCAAGAACCCTTTTCCTTCCAACAAATATAATAAAATATTCCTAAAGGGTGCTTCTAGAATTCGATTAATAATATTTTATTCATGCACCAAGTTCTAGACTGCCCCAATATTTTGTTATAAATAAGAGGGTTTTCCCCATTCATTAGTCACCTCCATTGCATTAGATCACACTAGATCTACTCTTGGTCACCATTTCCATTTGTTTGCATTTTGAACTCCCATTGAGTTCCATGTTTGTTAGGGTTTTCCACATTAACCAAAGAGAGGAATTTTAGATCTGAAACACTGAAGACTTCCAAGAACCCATCCCACTGAGGAGAACTGGAAAACACCTTTCTTGTTTTCCTCTCAAGTGCCCCATTCTTTAATATAATATAAGATTCTTTTTATACATTGTTCTTGTCTTGTTCATTGGATGCATGGAGCCATTTTATATCCTATCTGCTTAATATCTTTTATGCTTAGATCTAATTTTATGCAGCAAACTTAAAGATATTTTGTAGTCATACTTGATGTTAGGGCTACTTGATATGCATAGCTAAAGTGATCTTTTACGACGAAAGAATCATACTAACACTAAGTCCACTGTCGTTTTCTATCTTCCTCCATATCGAGCTGTTTCAGACCCTAGGGTTTCTCTTCCATTTTTTATTTTTCCTATTTTTTCCCATTTTTATGCTAGTTTTACCCTCTAAAACCCTCAAACATTCCAATTTTTAACTTCCGTGTGTTTCTGGCCTTTTTGCGCAGGTGACCGACATCAGCTGCTGTTGAGACGACAAATTTTTTTGAAATCTGCTGTCACCAGATCCGGATCTGTAGGTCGCACTTATCAGCCCAAAATGTGCGACCTGGCCTTGAGGTCACACTTTTCTGCCCTAAATCTACGACCTGGCCTGAAAACAGGCCCAAACCTGCGACCTGCAATTTTTTCTGCCCTCTGCCAACACTTTTTCTGGGTTTCACTAAAGCTTCTGTCAGGGTTTTCCAACCTCTGTCTCCACCTATTCAGACATGTTGCTGATCTATTTCACTCACCTAAGTGGGACTCTTGCCCCTTAGGGATTTAGTTCCCTCCACTTTTTGTGGGAGAGTTTGTTGCTGTTTTCAGACATCTGAATTTCCAGAAGTTTCAGCCTTATTTCAGATTTGATAGCCTCCTGTTCAGATCCTCACAGGTCAGCTTTTCTTCCCTTTATATACACTGCCTTTCGCTTTGTTTGGGTTCATCTCTAGGGCCACCTCTTTGGCCCCCCTCTTTTTAGATGATCTCCTATTTTCTAGCAGCAACCTTGCCCCTGCCTCTTTGCTGCTTTCTGCACCACTTTTCAGCAGATTTCTTCATTAGATCCCAGTCCCTCCGGACCTTAGATCTATTCATCTCTGGTTAGCATGCTCTGCCCCTTCTAGACTAGTTTTGAGAGACCCACCTTCTTTGGTTCGATTGCTACCTTTTTAGTTGCTAATTTTCTGTTCTTTCAGTCTTATTTACTGCATATTTCTTTTCCATTACGCAGCACACTTTTTCTTTTACTCTCCAAACGTCTGGGTTTAATCACTTAAAATTAACGCATGCCACACACTGACCCTAAGTGAAGAAGAGCCTGGTTAACACCGCCTGGCAAAGACTCTAAAATTAATCGACACTGCATCTCCTTGCCCTTGTCGCGTCTTGCTTTTGTACCTTGCTGCCCTTGTCGGTCTCTCTTCTCCCCGTCATCATTTCGCCTCTAAGGCGTTTATCCCGACGACTTCTTGGCCTTCACCCTCAGTTTCCGGTTGGTCGAATTCCTCCTTCCCGTCGTCATCGAGTAAGTCCTCCCCGAGTCCGCACTCTGACTCTTCTTCTGATTTTTCGGGTTCTGCCCGTCCTTCTGGTTCTCCCTATCTTACCTTCACCATGTCTAGTTCAGGACCTAGCCCTAACCCTAGTTCTACCGCTGGGTCCGTTTCCAGTGGAACCACTACGGGACCTACCTCGACTGCCCCATTGCTCCCTTATATGGCTGGTCTCAGTCTCCCCGACTTCAATCAGCTGATTAATGATCCTATTCGCCACGATGTCAATTGGCCTGCTATGCCAACCAAGCTCCCCTCCGACATTCCCAAGTTCGAAGGCCTTGCTAGTGAAGATCCCTCCAACCATATCCGATCTTTCCACATGTGGTGTTCATCCAATTCCCTTACCGATGATTCCATTCGTCTTCGGTTGTTCCAACGCACACTTACAGGCAAAGCTTCTAAGTGGTATGTTGACCATCCCACCTCTTCCCATACCACCTTTGCGGCCCTTGCCCGCTCCTTCTTATCTTATTTCTAGCTTCCCCCTCGTTATGACACCGGTATCGAAATTTTGACTTCTTTCCGTCAATCATCTGCGACCCGCCTATTAGATCATGTTAAAGAATGGTGGAGAAGAAAGAGCCTATGTCAAGCCCCTACCTTCGAAGACCGTGTCTACATGGACTGGTTCCTTAGATCTCTCTTACCCACCATCGGCAAAGATGTCGCATCCCATTTTCCTCAAACCGAAGAAGCCGCCCTCCAAATAGCCTTGAAATATGACCTAATCTATGCTCAATCTGGTTATGTTTCTACCATCCTTCCTGACCTCCCCAGACCTGGTGGCACTAACACACCGGGGGCACCTCATGCCACCGATGGTATTGTTGGAGCCCTCTCTCATCCATCCGCTCAACCTCCCATGAGCTATGGTTTTCCTGGGGAAGGGGGCACCACCTCCTGCACTTCTCCCCCCCCCCGGTAGCACGCATCCAGGATCCGACATGCCTCCTCTTTCTACCCAACCTCCGGTTTACCACACTGTTACCCAACCTCATTATCATTTATACCCACAGCCTAGTGCTCCATCTCTTACAGCATTCGCACCCCCGCTTCCCTTGTCTTCTCAACCCCCGCAACCGCAGTCACCAGCCCCTCAAGAGAAGGTGCATGCACAGCAGGGATTTGTGGCTACCCAACCACTTCACGAACTGGTAACCACTCAACCTCCTCCATCTGGTACCTCTGATTACCAGATCCTCATGATGAAATCTGACCAACCTATAACCGTCGACCTTAACCTTCAAACTCAGTCCAGTCCATACCCCTAGCCTCTTGCTCCATCTATCCCCGAGTCACCTTCTTTCGGTTCTACAGAGCCTCTTTCGACAGCTAATGGTCCCTTGCTTATCCCTCTGCCCAAACCCGAGGTTCATACCAAGATTCCTAAGGGACCATTATGCCGAAATGTTGCTTCTGACCGAGTTTCCCATGCATATAGCATAGTAGATGAGCTGGCCCAATCTTCTGTAGCCATTTCAACGCTGGAATTCCTCCAGTCGTGCCCTTCTCAAATAAAATCTCTACTATCTGCCCTGGGTGCTGTAGATCCCGCAGATGACCAATTGATTGTTTTCGACGCCCATCAGTCAGAGTCTCCTCCTCTTCCTGCTTCCGTAGCTTTCCAAATCCTAGTCAAAATTCGGAACGCTAACATTTCCCGGTGCATCATTGATGAGGGGGCATCCACCTGTGTGATGTCCGCTTTGGTTTGGAAACAACTCGGATCTCCTGAGTTGGCCCTTCCCACGATCACTCTTCATGCGTTGGATGGCCATGCCTCCCAGCCCATCGGCCTTTTCCGTAACTGTCTTATCACCCTTGCGGGCAAGACTGTTTGTGTTGACGTTGAAGTTATCGACGCCCCTCTTGACTATAACATTCTTTTGGGGCGTAGTTACACCTATGCCATGTCTGCCGTCCCATCCACAGTCCACCACAAGATGTTTTTCCCTCATAATGGAAAGATAGTCACCGTTGACCAATTGACCTATCATGAGCCAAAATCTCAGACTTCCCCTGAGTCTATCATCTCTTCTGTAGCCAATAAGCCAACCATTGATTCTTTGACTAGTGTCTCCCCCGGCGTCTACAAAGACTCCTCCTTGCTTGGAACCTTCCCTGGTCTCCCTCCTCCTCTTATCTTGATTCCCAGCCCAGCGAATGTTTGCATGATGCAATCGTCTCGGGCCGACCTCACGCCGCCCGCTTCGGCTAGTCAGCAACCTCAACCTCGCCCGCCGCAACCCGCTCCTAACCCTTCGCCTCATCCAGCCGGACCTCTCCCTTCTAGCCCTTCTCCTACTGCCGATACCCATGCGCCTCTCTACCCTCCTGGGTCGGTTCCACCAGGTCTCAACCACCTTGGAACCATCCCCCCTGGCCATTACCCCACTGGTCAGATACCGTTCCTAGCTCCCCCACCAGGAGTGCCCACGGTACCTGTCATGGCCACCCTCTCTCTTCCTAACCTGACCCTTGGGATTCCCGTCTGGTACCTTGATCCTCCAGCCGCTACCCCGCCTGGTAAACCCAAACCTTATCTTGCTTTGACCCTAGTTCAACTGGTCCCCATGAATTCTCCCGCTGCAACAGTGCAGCAGTCACCTCAACAGGACCCAGCTCCTGTTGCGACCGCTTCAGGTAAGAATGGAAAAGCTCACAGGGGGGCATCAAAGGACAAGGCTGCCTCGACAAACCCTGCCCTTCCTCGGCTTCCAAAGCATACCATCCAGTGTGCTTTGTGTGATGTTTTCGGTCACGCCACCCATACCTGTCCTGAACTGCCTCATCTCAAGCCCATAGTTAATGACGCGTTCCCTGAAGCCTTTGTTTCTTCTGCGACCGCGGCCAATAACCCCAAGCCTATTCACACCAACCACACCTGTGCTTTGTGTGATCTCCATGGCCATTACACCCACCTTTGTCCCCACCTTAAGGATTTCCGCACCTCTCTAGCCATGGTCCTCCAATTTGAGGCCAAGCGCAACGAGTCCACCTCTCCCCTATTTGTGCATTTTGCTTCGGCAGAACTACCAAACATGACTGCTCCCATTGCCATTCCCCCTCCTGATGTCAAGATGACGGAGCCTTCGTCCACCATTTTATACCTATCTGAATCCTCCCCTGTTGTTTCGCTTGATCTTCCTTCAACGATCACCTTGGGCTCAACATCCGTAGATCCTTTATCTACTTACTCATTGGTCACCCCTTGTGATGACGTGCATGTGAACCTCTCTTCTCATGATGATGAGTCAGGTAGCTTCGCCACATTCGATGGTATTTCTCCCACCAGTCACCCCATCTTCTTTCACGATGACGACAGTATGGTAGAAATAACCACCCCTGACTTTATCTATTCCCCCTTACATCGACCCCATGCGTCCGCACCACATACACCTTGTGGCCATTACATTGAAACCCCATGTTTGGGTAAGGGGGCACCCGTATTTGAGAGACCAAGAGAAGTAATTCTCCACAACCCTCCTAGTGTATCTAGTCATGCCGACTTTAGTACCATTATTCTTCCACATTTAGAAGAACCTCTAAAGTCCCATATCACTTCAGATCACTCTAGGGATGATACCCCTTATCGTTCCTTCATCTTACATCAGCAACCCAATAGTTTAGATATTTTTGTTGACCAACCGATAGGTTTTCTAAGAGAGCATCAATTCATTATCTCCAAATCCTCTGTTTGGGATAGTGGCACCAGGTATGCCAACCCAGAAACTTAAAGCCCATTTGATTCATGTATGTAGTACTCAAAGAGATTGGTAATCCTCCATTTCCTTTCTCAAACTGCATACCCATAACGAAAACAAATGGCACACCATATCATTAAAATGTGTTTAGATTCCCCTTTTTTGCTACATACATTTTGGCATAACCACAACATGCTTGGGGGAACCTATGCCCCTCAACCATAAAAATCCTAGATCTCAGCCAACAACAGCGCTGAAACCCCCTTTCTCTGATAAGTCGCACTTTTCAAGTCATTTCCTGTGACACGTCGCAGTTGTATGCCCAATACCTACTACCCAGGTCGCAGAACAGACCCCAAAAAGTGTGACCTAGCCTGTTTATGAGCTTTGGGTACCTTTTAGTTTTTAGTACCTTGCTCCTTCACCAAGGACACATTTTGTCCACGAAGAGTCTATTCACCTCTCCTACAAATCGGATTTTCTCACTTACAACATATGTCATTCGGGGCACCACCTTGCCTCTATACTCATTCCTGTTCGTGTCAATTTCCGTCATGAGATACCATTTTTTACTCATGTTCTTTATGGTCCCCTTTGGATCATCCCCCATTTCATTATCATCATTACTGTTCGTCTGTTCGTCGCTCTACTATTTTCCCTTGTGCCTTAGTTGGGGTTCCATTATTGCCTCACCTATGGTAGACCTACTTCAGTCGACATCAGCTCATTTACTCCAGAAACCAGGTCTAGGGGGTAGTGTACCTTGGTTCTAGCTCTTCTCAGCATGATCGTGATCTATACACTTGATGGTCCAGTGATGCAGTAGTAGCTATTGGTGCTTCCCGGGCGTGTGTGAGATGCCTCAACCCTCATGAGGGGGTGGCCCTGCAGGTAGCGCCCCACATGCCTGAATGACTTATCCATTTCCGCCCTTGATGTAGCTCCTCTCATTTGATGATATCGGCCTCAACCGCTTGCAGTGCCTCTTCGATTTTCACGTATCAGTCAGATTTTGCGAGCCCTTCCCCGCGTGTAGGGGGCATTTGGGTGTATTTCTATCTCATGTACTACCATATTATTGTATAAGTCCTGATGATTATTCCAGGCATCACATGTATGTGGGATTCATCATGTTATTTATCTGGCTCATGTTTCAGCCAGCACCTGCTTCATTATTGCGTTCCGTGGTTTTCCGGGTGCCTTATTCTTTGTACTTATTGCATTCCATGGTTTTCCGGGCGTCTTATTCTTTTTACTTTGTCTCGACAGGCATAGGTATGCCTCCCCCACCACCTTTAGCACAGGTACCACTTCATAAACTAGAGACTTGTTGCACCTGTAAGTCTCATCTCCTCAGGGTCTAGTCCTTTAGCACATCAGACAACCTTACATTTCTCTCTCTCAGTTCCCTCTCGATATCTAGTGATTGAGTTCTTACAACGTACTTCGGTCATACGATTTTCTCCTAACACTCGTACATTGGGGGGCAATCTGTTACACCATTTTTTTGGTCATCTAACCTATTATCATTAGATGAACCCAAGTACACCATGTAAGACCAAATTTACCCTAAGTAAAATCGCTTTCACCATGTGAAATAACATTTGTTTATATTTCCCGGTCATATTTAACCCAAAACAAGGAAATTAATTAAATAAATCATTATTTATTTGATTATTTCCTAGGAATAAGTTATTTAAATCATTATTTAAATAATATTCCTAGTTAAATTTGACTAAATCATTTTTAAATAATTAAATAAATCATTATTTGTTTAATTATATTCCCACCATCTCCCTAAAATAATAAATAAATCATTTATTTATTTATTTTTTATAAATAAAGGAATTGACCCAAGTCAAAAGACCTTTTCCCTCCAACAAATATAATAAAACATTCTTAAAGGGTGATTCTAGAATTTGATTAATAATATTTTATTCATGCACCGAGTTCTAGAACACCCCAATATTTTGTTATAAATAGAAGGGTTTTCCCCATTCATTAGTCACCTCCATTGCATTAGATCACACTAGATCTACTCTTGGTCACCAATTTCATTTGTTTTCATTTTGAACTCCCATTGAGTTCCATGTTTGTTAGGGTTTTTTCATATTAACCAAAGAGAGGAATTTTAGATTTGAAACACTGAGGACTTCCAAGAACCCATCCCACTGAGGAGAACTCGAAAACACCTTTCTTGTTTTCCTCTCAGGTGCCCCATTCTTTAATATAATATAAGATTCTTTTTATACATTGTTCTTGTCTTGTTCATTGGATGCATGGAGCCATTTTATATCCTATCTGCTTAATATCTTTTATGCTTAGATCTAATTTTATGCAGCAAACTTAAATATATTTTGCAGCCATACTTGATGTTAGGGCTACTTGATATGCATAGCTAAAGTGATCTTTTATGACGAAAGAATCATACTAACACTAAGTCCACGGCCTTCCACCCCCAGACTGATGGCCAAACGAAGGTCGTCCACAAGATGATCATGCACATTCTACGCATGTAAAACTTGAAGCATCCATGCACATGGGATGAAATCCTCCCCTTTGTACAACAAAAATACAACATAACTCTCCATAACTCAACTGGCCACAACCCCTTTCAGGTGGGGTTGGGATTCGAACCACTATGTACCGTTGATGTTGCCATACCATTTGTAGGTATTCAGGAAGATTCGGATCATGTCGATTTCGAAGTTGACATCTCTAATAAATTCATTCAGTGCATTCAATATATCCATCAACAAGCCCATGACATATTGGATAGAGGCAATGATAAGTACGCACAATGTCATGATAAATATCGAGTGCCACACAAGTTCTAGGTGGGCGAAAAAGTTTGGTTACATTTGCAGAAAGAGCACCTCGCTGGGCCCCACCGCAAGATTCGCCTGCTCCGATATGGGCCATACATCATCACCAAGGCTGTAGGGGAAAATTCCTTCTAGGTCATCATTCCACCATTCCTTGGCATGCACCCATTATTTAATGTGTACCAATTGCGAACATACTTTCTCCCATTGTTAGAGACATCCAATGTTGCTGAGCAGCTGAAACCAAAAAAGATCAACCCAAGTTGCATAAAACATGCCACAACTAACATGATCATGGAAACAAAGATGAAGAACACTTTCCAGTAGAGGAACCATCTATATCGAGTTGTCAAATTAGGCCAACTTCTTCACCAGGGCAAGTGGTTCAATAGAGACCAGGTTGAACATAAATTTACTCACCTCATGGAGGCTCTACACGCAATGGGGACCACTGCTTCCTAAGGAAGAAGGAATTAACTAGGTGGATATTGGTGGATACCCACCTATTCCACCTAGACCTCCAGTCGGTTTCATCAGTTTCCTTGATTATAATATCATTTACTATTTTCAACATTGTTTCGAGTACTGAACTTCTGGAGCTGTTTTGACCCCCTAAACAACATTTTTTTGAGGCACACAGCAGGTTCGTAACTGTAGCACTGGAGATATATTTCCAATGAGGTATCTTACGCTCCAAAAAAATATCATATGACCAAGTTACGACATCAATAAGTTGGCTTCCCAACTAGCCCCAATGGGGCCTACAAACCCTTGGCATTCCATCTCCCGGGGTTATGGTTTTGGTTTTTTAGGGTTTCTCTTTGTTGTTCAATAATAAAAAGTCTTTTGAGCCTTACCGTAACGCAGTTAAAAGGCATGTAGACACCACATCTCTTATTAGAGATAAACTACCATCACCCGAGATATTTTATTTCCATTATGATTGTAAGCATCTTTTAGTTCTTTGATATTAATGAAATGAAGATTTATTTCTGCTGCATTTCTGTGTTTATGTTTTTATCTATATTCTATTGCATTCCCGCATAAGTCCAGATCATCAAACATAAATAATATCCTAACAAAGCAAGGTGAATTAGGTTGCCTAAAAATTCATGATTGGCATACGTTCATTAAGGTAACTATTCTGGTGTATTTATATTTTATACATTGGTTAAACATGTTAATTATTGTTTTTTTTTCTACTAATTTGGGAAAAAATAATGACCGATCATTATTTTTGTTACAATATGTTCTACCTTTATCTCCCCGAAAATTTTTACAACAATATCAAACAAGTTATGTATGATATTGGAAAATACATGAGGTAAGTGGAGATTTATGTGCAAAGTGTAATTTGTTCAATAAGTTGTTGTGTTGCATATTTTTTCCTGCATGTTTTTTCCTTGTCATCATGTACTATATTATACTTTTTCTGTTGAAAACTTTTATTTTCTTTCTTCATATATATGTGTATGGTTTTCATCTAAAGAAATTTTTAAAGAAGATATAAAGTAAAAAAAATAAAAAATTCCTTGTCTAATGTGTGAAATGAAAAGGTATCTACCTCCGACATTTTTCAATGCACAAGAACACTACCTCATACACCAAGTTGAGGAGATTGAAAATTGTGGACCTGTACACATAAGATAAATGTGGATGGTTGAGAGGCACTTGAAATAACTGAAGGCTTTGGTTAGTGAAAGGTAGAATGAGGAAAGTGAGATGTAAGTATATAGTGGAGATTTATAACACATTTGACTTTTTTGTTTTTATGTATATCATACTTATTTGATTTTTGGTCTTCTTGCATAATTAATTATTATGAAGGTATAATATATATATATATCTGTGTGTGTGTGTGTGTGTGTGTGTGTGTGTGAATTGTTTTATTTTAATACAACTGGTCGAGAGTGGGATGCAATACATTTATATATTGCAAACAATAAATATTGGATGAAGATATGGATTGAATGATGAAAACAAGCTAATTATGGTAGGTTGTCATGGTATGGTGTGTATACATTGGTCAAAGAAGCTCAACGTAGTGGATATACCAATATTACACAAAGGGAAATTGATTTAGCATATGGTTTAAAATATTATCAGGAAATCATATTCACCCATACTAATTTTTTTACAATTTCTTAATTTTCAAAATTTTCAAGTATAAATATGCATGGTTATCAATTTACAATGAATTTTTTATTTGTTTGATGTATTACAGTTGAAAAACCACAACAAAATGTGGTGCAATTGCCACAAATTTTGCATTAAAGGGTTCGATGAAAATATGAAAACTTATGATAGTGGGATAAGTACAATATTTCATGCTATCAATGTTTCCTCTAGAGGTGACATACATCTACAAATCTTTGACAATAGATACTATGGGTATTTGCATGATATACTTGAGTGTGACTTTGAATCCTTCAAAATATTTGTATTCGATGTCGAATGGTTTAGGCTACAAATCCGTGAATTTGACCTTGCTAAAACTATTATTGAGCATGCTAACAGATTTACGATGGTTGATACAAGGAATCTTGAGCCAGAATTAGAGTGATATGTTATTCCAAGCCAATGTGTACATGTATTTTATGTATATATTGTAGGTAAAGTGGGTTGGTCATATGTTGTTAGATATGATACCAGAGGAATACTCGTAAAGTATAATGTGGTAGAAGAAGATGAAATTGAAGAAGACTCGATGATGTAGAGGAGCAGTGGGTTCATGTAGGGTTCATGTAGTGTCATACGAAGATGTTGGAGAAGTTCAAGGAATATATATTAATCGAGAAAATGTTAATTTGGATGAACTATATGATATTGACGTTGTGTTAGATGAAGAACTTGAAGAAGTTGAACCAAATGTAGAAGAGCATGTTCTAGATGATGATATAGATGATGGTGATGACGCTACTCTGGTGAATCCTTTGTACATGAATTTTGAACTGGATTATATAGATGATGAGTTGGACGAGGAAGAATATTAATGATATCAAAATGTTCAAAAGTACTCGGTATGTATTTATATGTTTTCAGTTGGTTTGTTCTCTTTCATTCACCTTGAATTTTTATTATCCTAGTTTTTATGTTTGAATTTTACTATCTTTCTTTCAAATATATTATATTAGATAGACTGGGTACCTAGGAATTGAGACTGATTTGGGGGGGTGGGGGGGGGGAGGAGCCATATGAGCTTCCACCTTCACATGGTTGTCCTTGTTAAGTAAATGATATATTATTCTTGAAACAAAGAGAATCTCATTTATGTTTATACCATCATTTCCAATTTTGACTTTAGTTCGTTAAGCATACATACTGAGTTAATGATTTTAGTTCTCTGATTTGAGCGGTAGGTCGAATGCCTGCACCTTGGACATGCCCACACGAAGGCAGACGCATTGACGCCCATGGGGGCGTTGTGTGTTGGGCACTCTAGACTGCCCGCTCGATAGGGGTGCCCATGCGGCGAGTTGGTGGGTCGATCTAAATTCAAAATGGGAGCCCAAACAAAAGAAGTAATGTTGGCACATGACTACACATGAAAAAAGTTCCCACAAGGGGGTTTCATAATGATTTTTATAAAATTTACTAAATTAATGTTTGGCTGTTAAAAGTCGGTTTATAATTGATTGATAATGCAACATAGAAATAAAAAATGATAATATTTTTTTGACATTGATGAGCTAATGAATTGTGTTCATTGATATGCAAAGCAGGGTGAACGCCTATGCATTGGGCATGCCCACAAGAAGGTAGGGGGTGTAGGAACCTATATAAGGGGCATCACGTGATGGGAATGCCAGGGTGCCCGCGCGACGAGTTGGTGGCTCGGGTCGAATTTCTAAGGGGTGCCTAACTAAAAGAAGTAATGTCAGCCCATGATTGTCCATGAACATATTTCCCAAAAGGGGGTCTCATAATGATTTTTAGAAAACTAACTAATATTTAAATGTTAAAAGTTGGTTTATAATTGATTGCTCATGCAACATGGAAATAAAAAATGATAATATTTTGTTGTCATTGATGAGCTAATGATCTGTGTTCATCAATTTTCACAACAAGGTGAATTCCCATTCCCTGGGCATACCCACATGAAGGCGGGGTGCACGGGCACCCATTCAAGGGGCGTCACTCACTGGGCATGCCAGGGTGCCCAACCGATAGGGGCAGCTGTGTGATGAGTTGGTGGATAGGCCCAACTTGGAAAGGGCCGCCTAAAAAAAGAATTAATGCCGGCCCATGACTTTCCATGAACAGATTTCCCATGAGGGGGTCTCATAATGATTTTTAGAAAATTGACTAAATTAATGTTTCAATGTTAAAATTTGGTTTATAATTTATTTATCATGCAAAACGGAAATAAAAAATGATAATATTTTGTTGTTTGAATCGATGAGCTAATGATTTGTCTTCACTGCTTTGCATAGCAGGGCAAACACCCATGCCCTAGGTGCACCCGGGCACCCATGGGGGCGTCGCATGCTGAGAATGCCAGGGTGCCTGCCTGGAAGGGGCGCCCATATGACGAGTTGGTGGATCGAACCAACTTGGCAAGGGGAAACCACAAAAAATAATTAATGTCAACACGAGATTGCCCATGAACAGAGTTTCGACAAGGGGGTCTCATAATGATTTTTAGAAAATTTACTAATTAATGTTTCAGTGTTAAAAGTTGGTTTATAATTGATTGATCATGCAAAATGGAAATAAAAAATGATAATATTTTGTTGCCTTCATTGATGAGCTAATGATTTGTGTTCACTGATTTTCACAACAGAGAGAAAAATAGTACCCTGGGCACGTCCGCACGAAGGCGGGGTGCCCATGCACCCATGGGGCATCACATGCTTGGCACGCTAGGGCTCTCGCCTGAAAGGGGCGCTTGTGCGAAAAGTTGGTCGGCCAAACCAACTTGGAAAGGGGTTCCTGCACATAATAAGAAATGTTGGCCCATAACTTCCCATGAAAAAAATTCCCACAAGGGGGTCTCGTAATGATTTTTAGAAAATTGGCTAAATTAATGTTTGGGTGTTGAAATTTCATTTATAATTGATTGATCATGCACCATAGAAATAAAAAATGATGATATTTTGTGGTAATTGATGAGATAATGATTTTTGTTCACTAAGTTTCACATCAGCGTGAACACCTATGCCGTGGGCATGCCCACACGAAGGCGGGGTGCTCGAGCTCCCATGGGAGTGTTGCGTGCTAGGCACACCACTATTAAAGGAGTTTTCGAGTTGACCTGAATTGGAAAGGGGCACCCACAAAGAATAAGTAATGTTGGCCCACGAATTCCCATGAATTCAGTTCCCTCAAAGGGGTATCATAATGATTTTTAGAAAATTAACTAAATTAATGTTTAGGTGTTAAAAGCCAATTTATAATTGATTGATTACACAACATGGTACTAGAAAATGATAATATTTGTTGCGATCATTGATGAGATAATTGTTTGTGTTCATTGATTTGAAATTTAGGGTGAACGCCCGTGCCTTGGGTGTGCTCGCATAAAGGCGGGGCGCACATGAGCCCATGGGGGCATCGTATGGTGGGCACACTAGGGCACCCACTCAACAGGGTTTCTCGTGCAACGAGTTGTTGGGTAGAACCAAATTGGAAAGGGGCGCCTACACAAAATAATTGATTTCAACCCATGAATTCTCGTGAACAGAGTTCCCACAAGGGGGTCTCATAATGATTTTTATAAATTAATTGACTAAATTAATCTTTCAATGTTAAAATTCAGCTTATAATTGATTGATCAAGCAACATGGAAATAAACAATGATAATATTTTGTTGTCTGTATTGATGGGCTAATGATTTGTATTCACTAATTTGCACAGTAAGGAAAAATCCCATGCCCTGGGTGCATTCGCAGGAAGGTGGGGCATGCAGGCACCCACGCAGAAGGGTTTGTGTGCTGGGCATGCCAGGGTGCTCGTGCGACGAGTGTTGAAATTTACAACAAGAAATAGTGAAATTGGCATCCACAAACAACATGACAACAACTACACTAGTTTGGGACCACAGGTCATGTAGTGATGGGTCCTAGCAATACATGAGTGTGCAATTCAATTTATTTAATAAATTGGAAATGTGTCAAATTTAATTATCCCTTAATTAAATTGGACAATAAATTGTAATCTTATCTCATAATCACTTGTAATAGTTAACTGAGTGTGATAAACTCACTTAGCTCATGAAATTCGAGTTGAGAGTGGTTGGTGAGGCATGCAGAGTGATTCTATGTGTTTTAGAGTTCAAGTTGCATTTAATTGCATGAAAAATCAGCTAACTCAATTAATTGAGTTAAATTCAGTTGAACTAGTTGTAACTATTTGTTGCACTAGTGAGAGATCAAGTGAATTAAATCAAATTTAATTCACATGCAATGATATGCCATGCAACTAATGATTTAATATTAATAGCTGCATGCATGTCAGTTCCAGTGGAGACCCAGTTGAGACAAAGGTTAAAGGGAAGTTGACTATCAGTTGTGTTATTAGAAAAATGCCCAGATGTAGTTAAAACACCACAAGATTGCCCATGATACTTGTGAAGCTGAGAAATGATGAAATTCATAAGGAATAGGGATTTCATTCTTCATCAATTGCGTGAGAAATTCAGGTTGAAGACAGGCTGAGAATTAGCTAAGTGTTGGCCCGATTTTGTCTGAATCAGTGTGAGACAGTTGTGAGGGTGAAAATTTTGAAGTTGTGAGTCGTTCTTTGAGCATAAGTTTGAATTGTTGAATATTTGTTCTAGCCACTAGGCAAGCATGAATTTTTTAGTTGAAATATTGTTTAAAGGATTTCAAATTCATGTTTGAAGGAGTCTTAAATAATCCATTCATTTCTTACAGAACCAAGACGGTGTCACACTCAAGGAAGAATTCAAAAGGAAGTTTTGAAATATCTTTGTCTGAAGTCAAGCTAGCAAATTCATTCTTTGAGCATAAGGTTGAAGTGTTGAATATTTGTTCTAGCCACTAGGAAAGAATGAATTTGTTTCCATACTACAATAATGAGGTGCATGAGTATGACACCTCAAAATTCAGACCTATAAAAAGACCAGTGAAGTTACAAGTGTGTCATATAAAAGGTATATATGTATCTATAGTAATTTCATTTAGATTAAAGCTCTTGTAGACTGCAGCTAGAGAAAATGATCATCTATATGCTTGGTTGAAAAGTATGTATCAATATTCGCCATGAAAATATGAATAAGACTATGATCTATCATATGAATTGTATCAAAATTGATTTCATAATAAATTAAATAAGATTGTGATATGCTCCTTAGTATTATCACAAGAATATTTTTGATCTATTTCCCTATAAAAGAGATTCGTGAAGAATTTTTTAAAATGACAATTATGATAAACTATGAAAGAGTTCACCTTACAATAAAATGATCTATATACATGTATTGAACATTTGATTGTTAACAAACATGTGATTTCTTTGAAGATGTTTCATTGCATATTCAAAAGAAGGACATTATTGATGACATTTGTTGTCATGAATCCTACATTTCATATATTTGACTAATAAATAATGTTACCTATAAGTCCTAGAATCTAATATTCACACATCAAGGAGAGGATCATTGTCATTTGAAGAAATCACGCCTTGGATATGAAAATATTATAGTGAAGAAGATATTGATTTACTCTTCAAGTTCGAAGACCAAAGATATTGTTAGGTCCACATAATACTAGTGTAGACCCCTTATTGTTATTGTTGTGCCCATGTAGTCCCCATATTATTATTGTGCCCCATTGAAGCTCACTATTGTTATTGTTGTGCCCTTACATTAATATTGTTATGTCGGCTAGGATTATATTATGACTCCTTAGACTCCTATATATAGAAAGGAGGTTGTCATTTGAATCATCCAATAATTGTTCACTTATGTAATGTAAAGGAAGTTGTCCCCTCAAAGAGGCTAATTATAAGTCATTGATCTATCTTTTCTTCTATTTTGTGATTTGGGTTCATAACATTTGGTATCAAAGCTTTGGATTCTAGGGTTTCGCTGCTGCAAAAAATTCATTGTGGAATCTTCGCTATAAATTTTTTTCTACAAAGATTCAGGAGCTAGAAAAAACTCAATTGAGCCGAAACCTGATGAACCTTGTGCCCAAATTTCAGAATTTGGTTCAAAATATTTTTGGAGATATGATCCTTGGAATTTATGGTTTTTTTAGGCTCCAGAATTTCATCTCAAACAAGTGACCGAGGGAAAATCGTTATAAATTTCGTTATAGGAATCATATTCGAATTCTGTAAAAAAATGGCCGAAAGTGCACACAATTTAGTTTCTTGTGTATCGATTTCAGAGCTGAAGGACAAAATAGTGACATGTGGAATACCGTAAAAGTTCGCTCTACTGAACCAGTCCATAATTAGGTCATTATGGGAGATTGGGCATAACTTTTCCTTGAAGAATCCAAATCAGGTTTGACCTATGGAATTGGAAATAAGACTCATGGAGATACTATATGAAAAAATTTTAGATCTTGGATCTCCGAAATTACAGAGTTACAATAGTTTCAAGATCAAGCTCCTAAAATAAAGAAAAAGATGTGTATTTTTTTTTAAACAATTTGCATAACTTTTGTTTTAAAAATCAGTTTGAAGTGATTCCAAGGGAATATTGAATCATAGATATCAATATTGAGTTTTAAAATTCCGCCAAAAAAATCATTCTACACCCATTAAGCCCTTAGAAAACTCTACTATGACACATGAAGAAGAAGAATTCAAACATGATATATCAAAATTACAAGACCAAGTGCAACAAATTTTGCTCTCACATAGAACAACCAAAAGTGAACTAAAAGGTGGAATAGATGGTTTAAAAGTAGACATGGAAGCTAATATGGATGGGTTAGGATGGCATGAAAAACATAGAATATAAGATCGATGGTATAGAAGGTAACATGGAATATTTGAAGAAAGACATGGAAGGTTTGGAGGAAGGTTTGGAAAAGTTGCTACAATAAAAGCTTCCTAATGGAGAAAAGGTAGTAGAGGAAACTCATTATGCAAAAAAAAAAACTTTAAGCATGATTTTATAGACTCTAATATTGGATTTTAGACCCACCATATTCCAAATATAGATATGAGGAAGTTTGATGGAAAGGATCCGTTAATATGGATACTACCAATGGAGCAATACTTTGAGCTCCATAATGTGAAAAACACACCAAAGGTACGCATTGAAACTTTATATTTAGGACAAAATCAGTTTGTATGGTATCGATGGTTTTGTTCTCATAAACCACTGGTCACTTGGTCAATTTTTACGGAGGAAATGATAGCACGTTATGAGAACAAAAAGAGAAACACCTTCTTTAGCCAATTGATAAATCTCAAACAAAAGGCTTCAATGATGGAGGACATTGATAGCCAATTGATAAATCTCAAACAAAAGGCTTCAATGATGGAGGACATTGAGGACTTACAAAAATTGAATATAAGGGTAAATAATATTCCAGAGGAACATAGGATTCATGTCTTCATAGGGACTCTAAAGGATAACATCCAACATGAGATTCACCTTAACCTAATACATTGGAGAAGGAATTCAGGTTGGCAAGAAAAATTGAAAGAAAAATTATGGCGACAAGGAAGTATACCACTCACAACTATAAATATGGAAGTGTTGCTACTCCTAGACTTCCACAACCTACAAGGTTTACACCACAACAATTGGAAGAAAAAAGAGAAAAATGGCTTTGCTGTAGTTGTATAGAAAATACACTAAAGGTCATAAGTGCGTTGAGTTAAAATTTCATTTTACATAGATTGTGAAGAGGAGGAAGAAAAGAAACAAAAAACTTCAAAAGAAGATGATATACACCAGGAACCAACCCTATAGGAAGAAGAAATGAATCCGACCATATCCATTAATGCATTGGCAAGAATTACCACTCCTCAAACTCTCAATATAGGACATATCAAGAAGAAAAATGTAATAGTGCCTATTGATTCAGGTAGCACTCATAATTTTATTCATTGTAAGGTAACCAAGGAATTGAATTGATTCCTATACCCAACATGAGAGTGTCAAGTGATGGTTGCAAATGGAGGAACTATAAATTTCTCTAGAAAGTGCCATAACGTTAACCATGGGGGAATATGTATTGAATATTACAATGTTCTCCATTTCAATGGGTGGTGCTGATGTTCTTCTAGGAGTACAATGGTAATACAATCTTTGGGAACGGTAGCTTTTAATTTTCAAGAACTTTTCTGAAATTTTTTTTGGAGGAAAGGAAGTTGAATTAGGGAGTATTGAATGGATGTCGGGAAAGATAATAAGCTCTAATGTCATGACAAATCTTCTGAAGAAAGAAAAACGAGGTGTAATTTCACAATCATGCTCACTAGAGGTTCAAAAATCAAAATGATTTATTTCTCCATATCTCCAAAAAAATTTGGACAATCATTCCAAGGTTTTTCAGACTCCCAAAGGACTCCCACGTATTCATGATCATGATCACGATATTTGTTTGATTCCAAGAAGTGTTCGTCCAAACATCAGGCCTTGCATATATCCTTATGCTCAAAAGAGTGATATTGAACGTATGGTTGTAGAAATGATAAAGGCTGGCATAATTCAATGTAGTCAAAGTTCTTTCTCTGCTCCAGTAATACTGGTGCACAAGAATGATGGATCATGGAATATGTGTTTAGATTATAAGGAGCTCAACAAGCTCACTGTTAAAGACAATTGATGAATTATTGGATGAATTACATAGAGAAATTTACTTCACCAACCTGGATCTTCATTCTAGATATCATCAAATTAGAATGAAGACTGAAGAAATTTCGAAAAATAAATTCAAAACTCATGAGGGTCATAGGTATAAATAGGCTAGATAAGAAATCAAAATTGATATGTCAGAGCAAGGCTAGATATAAATAGGCTAGATACGATTGAAAGAGGGATGAGACGAATATATCTAGGATGGGGCCTAGTTTGGGAACTTAGTGAGGCCGGATAAACAGGCCAAGCAAGCCATTTAAGAGATTGAGCATTTGATTTAGGGTTTGATGGAATAGATTAGTAGTCGATTCAGATATGTAAGGGTGATAAATAATTGAAAGTATGGTATATCAAAATAATTTATCTAGGGTGGGGCTTACTTTGGCAGCCCAACAAGGCTGGATGAGTGGGCCAAGCCAGACATCCAAGAGATGACACATTTGGCCTTGAGATGGATGGGCTAAATATTTGGCTTTGAGCTGGATGGGCTAGATTAGCAATCAATCCAGATATGTAAGGGTGGTAAAAGAAATAAGAGCGCCAAAATTATGGTATATCATAAGATGAGTGGGCATAGCCATACATCCAAGAGACGACACATTTGGTTTAGAGTATGGTATATCATAGGATGAGTGGGCCAAGCCATACACCCAAGAGATGACACATTTGGTTTAGAGCGAGATGGGCTAGATTAGAAGTGATTTTGGATATGTAGGGTGGTAAAAGAAATAAGAACTCTTAAATTAAGGTATACCACAGTAATTTATGGTGGACCAAATGAATCTGAGAGCCTTAATGGGAACACCATATTTTGTTATAATCCAGATATAACATAAGGGTTTACACGGGAGGGCCAAAATCAATGGAAACACCATATTTCATTATAATCTAGATATAACATAAGGACTTACATGGAATGGCCAAAATCAATGGGTCCACATGATGGTTGATGTGACAAGGGTGATGTGGTCATAACCACATCTAGGTAGGGCATTCAAAATGGATGTAGAACCACCAAGATGATGTGAGGTTGTCACATGGTAAGCCCAAGGCCGGGCATAAATGACAGAATTTAAAACGAGCATATTTACGATAAATTTTTTATCGCCAAAAATCTCTCAATAAGTTGAACACATTGGTGTTATCAAAATTTAATTATGCTACTCTTAGAAAAAGATAAATTTTGTAACTCCTTTTCCATATTCTCATCTGAAAAAAGTGGCACAAAATGGCATTATCAAAAGTTAATTCTGCTACTCTTAGAAAAAAGATAAATTTCATAATTCCATTTCCATAATAAGATCATGGAGATTATATTAATTAAAAGTAACACCTCCCATTCAACCTAATTCTAAAAAGTGAATATATATATATATAATAAAATTAAAAAATATTAATAATTTCAATATTTAATACTAGGCTTAAATAATTTTCAACTTTACACTTATCCCAATATACTTTATTCTAGAACCTAAGAAAGAAGAAATAACTCATGGTATATATTTTTCTTACGTATAAGAAAACATAGAATATATTATAATGGTCCTTATCCTCTGCAAAATACATTACTCTACAACTTGATCCCAATATACTCTACTCTACAACCTAAGAAAGAACTTATGGTATACATCATTGTTACGTATAAGAAATCTTAGAATATATTATAATGGTCAAAATACTTTACTCTACAACTTGAGAAAGAACTTACGGTATACTTCGTTCATATGTATAAAAAAACTCAACATATATTCTAATTGTCATGATTCATTTTATGATGCACAACTTCCATAATTTATTAATTTACAATAATTCTTGGTAGCCAAGGGATTTAAACATTTTAAATCCTTCTTTTTACATAAAATTTCGTTCATATGTATAATAAAAATCAACATATATTCTAATTGTCACGATTCATTTTATGATGCACAACTTCCATAATTTACTACTTTACAATTATTTTTGGTAGCCAAGGGATTTAAACATTTTAAATCCTTCTTTTTACACAAAATATGTTTCTCTCTACTGACTTATCCCCACGAACTTGGAATTTACAATATTTAATATCCCTACTAAGTTAGAATAACTTATCCGCACAAACTTGGAATAAATTACAATATTTAATATCCCTACTAAGTTAGAATATGTTGCTAGGTCCTCACCCTGCCCCTATTTCTTTTCTTTCTTATGTACATTTACTTCTCTGTTATCCATATTAGCTTAAGATATTATTAGTATCCCAACTGACTTGGAATAAATTACAATATATATCATCCTTACTAAGTTAAAACAAATTACAATATATGAACTTAAGGTATACGACGTTCGTATGTATAAGAAAACTCAGCATATATTCTAATTGTGATGATTAATTTTATGATGCACAACTTCCATAATTTCTTACTTTACAATTATTCTCATTTTATAATGCACAACTTTCAAAATTTCTTACTTTACAATTATTCTTGGTAGCCAAGGGATTTCAACATTTTAAATCCTTCTTTATACACAAAAATATGTTTTTCTCTACTAACTTATCCCCACGAACTTGGAATAAATTACAATATTTAATATCCCTACTAAGTTAGAATATGTTGCTAAGTCCTTACCCCTGCCCCTATTTCTTTCTTATGTACATTTATATTTTTGTTATCTATATTAGCTTAAGATATTATTAGTATTCCCACTTATTTGAAATAAATTACAATATATATCATCCCTATTGTTATCCATATTAGCTTAAGATATTATTAGTATCCCCACTGACTTGAAATAAATTACAATATATATCATCCTACTAAGTTAGAACAAATTACAATATATTATCCCTACTGAGTTAAAACATGTTCTAACCATGACAATATATATCATCCCTACTACTATGTTAGAACATGTTCTTGTGTTAGAACATATTCTAACTCTTGCAATATATATCTTCCCTACTACTAAGTTAGAACATGTTCTTGTGTTAGAAGATATTCTAACTCTTGCAATATATATCATCCCTATTGAGTTATAACATATTCTTAGTTAGAAGATGTTGTTGACTTCTTACTCTGCCCCTATTTCCTTCATAATATTAGCTTAAAATATTATAGATAATTTTGTTACTTCTTTTCCCATAATTATTTATCCACTAAAATATCATTTTTTATCCATTAAAATATCTAAAATAATATGTGTCTTCACCATGCTAGAACTATCAATGTTATAATCCATATTAGATTAAGATATTTCAATGTTACATAAGAACATATTCTAACTCTTACAATATATATCATCACTACTGAGTTAGAACATGTCCTTAGTTAGAACATGTTGTTGGCTCCTTACCCTGCCCCTATTTCCTTCATATGTACATTTACTTCTCTTTTATCCATATTAGCTTAAGATATTATGGATAATTTTGTTACTTCTTTTCCCATAATTATTTATCCACTACAATATCATTATTTATCCATTAAAATATCTAAAATAATATGTGTCTTCACCACAATATCTAAAATAATATGTGTCTTCATCATGCTAGAACTATCGATGTTGTCTATATTAAGTTAAGATATTTCAATGTTATCCATATTGTGATCCATATTAGGTTAAGATATTTAAATGTTATCCATATTAGATTAAGATATTATGGATAATTTTGTTACTTCTTTTACCATAATTATTTATCCTATACAATATCCAAAAATATCCATATTTTGTTAATATATATCAATGTTATCTCTATTAGATTAGGTTAAGATATTTCAATGTTATCTATATTAGATTAAGATATTATGGATAATTTTGTTACTTCTTTTACCATAATTATTTATTCAATATAATATCCAAAAATAATTATTTATAGAATACAATATCCAAAATAATTAATATCTGTCTTAACTATGCTAAAAATATCAATGTTCTCCATTCCAGATATTTAAAACATAAATATCTAGATATTAATTATCATATCTGGATATTAATTATCTCGAATAATTAATATCTGTCTTCACTATGCTAGAAATATCAATGTTCTCCATTCCAGATATTTAAAATGTTTGACAATTACCAACATAATACTCTGTGTGAATCTTTATAATATTAATCAAGTACCGTAATTTTCTCATGAAACAAAGATATTGAGTGGTTTCTGCAGGAAACCAAGATAGTGCATCTTTCACACTTGTTACCCAAACAACACATTTATCTACTACTTTGCTCATCCATTTATATTGCTCATCCATATATACCTCTACATCATGAGATAATTATGATTAATTAATCTTTAGAAGAATCATAATGCATGGAATATGACAATAATGCAACACAATAAAATTGTTACAATTGTCATATTTACATGTAAGTGAATAATTTATTATTGTTGTTAAAATTTGAAAGTTGAGGGAAGAAGGAGGTTTAAAAATAAATGCTATTCCTCCATAGTATGATATTTATTTATGTTTGATTAATCAGATTGCGAATGCTACAATCCAGAATTTTCAAATTAATTATGTTTGATTAATCAGATTGCGAATGCTACAATCCAGAATTTTCAAATTAATTATGTTTGATTAATCAGATTGCTAATGCTACAATCCAGAATTTTCAAATTAATTATATTGGAGAAAATTTAGTTGAAACTGTGCGAATGCTACAATCCAGAATTTTCAAATTAATATTGGAGAAAATTTGGTTGAAACTTGGTTCCAGTTGACTTTGACTTAAAGTAGGCTATCTACACAAGTACATCTAGAACGAGATGGAGTTACTAGACATCTCCTCGCTTGACACCGCCTATCGATACACTGTCAATATCGAACAAAAAATTAAACAGAAGAAGCAAGACTTTGGTTCTGGGAATCCAAAGAAAGGGAAATGCAACCCTAAACCATAGAACAAAGGAAAAATCTAAGGCGGGGTGACCCAGGATATCTTGCTGAAGCTGTAAAAAAATACTAACACCACAAATACAAAGAGTGACACATGGAAATGGTGTGAGTTCCATAAGAGCCCCACTCACAACACAAGTGAGTGTTGAGCCAAGAAATCACTGGTGGTCAAGATGAAGGCTTCCAAATCATATGCATGTTCTGATTTTGAGTCAAAACCTGACAAGGGGAATGAAAAAGGGAAGAAGATTATTGATGCGGAGCCCAGTTTGATGGTTGCCACCACCAAGATCCAGAATATTGACCCCAAAGATCTAGAGGAGGGGGAGCGGATCTTCCACTCATAGATGTGATTGAAAGGTTCTCCATTGTAGTTTATTTTCAATAGGGAAAACAAAAATAAACTCATTTCAACAAAGTTCGTGAAGAAGTTGGGCCCACTGACCACACCACACCTGCAACTGTACACCATCGGGTGGCTTCACCAAGGAAAATATCTCCATGTTAGCCAACAATGTCGTCTTCCATACAACATCAAGCCCTTCACAATTGAGGTATTGTTGGATGTTTCCCTCCACACTGTTATTATTTATTTTGGTAACAAGTTATACAATATACCAGAGGTAGAACCACCTACCGTTATCTCTTTGATCTCTACAGTAAGATCGTTTCCCAAACTGGGAAATTTGTCTTCCTTATGATTCTCACTCATGGAAAGAAGAAGATTATGGCCAAATCCACAACCTCCAAATAAGGCTCCTCTGCATGACAACAACATATGGACAAGGTTGTGGAGGAGTAAAGGGACATCTTCACCTCACCCATAGGGTTACCCTTGCACTGTCAGGTCAATAAATCCATCAATTTGACCCTAGGCACGCCGTTTCCCAACGAAATCATCTACTGATACTCTGTGCTGGAGAATGATGAAATTGAGAGGAAAATTCAAGAGTTTTTGCAGAAAGGGCACATCAGGCTATGTTCATCACCCCGTGGGAGCCCGATCATGTTGGTACAGAAGAAAGACGACACCTGGAGACTCTATATTGACTATAAAGCGTTGAATAATATCACTATCCAAAACAGGTATCCAATCCCACAATTTGATGACCTTATGAACTAGATCAAAGGGGAAAAATATTTTAGCAAGATTTATTTGAAGTCTGGTTATCATGAGGTGCCAATTGAACCCTCCAATGTGTGGAATACTACCTTCAAATCCAAGGAGGGAATTTTTGAATGACTGGTGATGCCTTTTAGGTTGAAGAATTCACCCACAACCTTCATGAGGCTGATGGAAAACATCTTGCGACCATTCACCAACGAATTCGTGGTAATGTGTTTGGATGACATCCTGATATTCAATCAAAGTTGGGAAGAAAACTTACACCATATTCGATAGGTCCTCCAAACCTTGCAACAACACAAGTTGTGTGCCAATTTAGAGAGATGCACTTTTTGTATGAACCAGGTTCAATATCTATGGCACATCATTGATGAGCGGGGTGTTCATGTGGATCCAACCAAGATACAAGTTATTCAAGATTGGACAACCCCAACCACTCTAACAGAGCTACACAACTTTATTGGTATTGCCAATTTCTACCACTAGTTCATGTTGGGTTTCTCTCATATCACTTGGCCTTTGATTCAATTCACCAAGGATGAAGTGAAAGAATTATCCCTCGACATGTAAGAATTATACCCCTACATGTTTATGACAAGTCCAAATGTTCCCACAATATTAGCAAGAGAGGGGGAATTCTAGCAATGTATTTTTCCTTTAGTTTTTTTTCAAAATAATTGTAAAAAGTATATAACAATGTTATATGTTTAATTTAACCATATTGATATTATTGGAAAGAGGAAGGATTCTGTTTTATTATTTTTGGGAGGAAGGGAATGCCACATACAATTTTGTTAATCTTATAGTGCAGACAATTTCTCTATTTATTTTACATGAAGTTTATAAAGGGCATACATTTTTCATCAAAAGTTACTCATAGATAAAAATTTAGTAATAATGCATATATTATCAAGTAATGATTTTTTTTTAATAGATTAAAAATAATTATCTAAAATACATCTAAGTAGTTCTCATCATTATTTAACTTTGTGGGCATTATATCTTTATGTGATTTTGTTACCTACTTGAACTATATGACTCCTAGGCCTTAGTCCCAGGGAAAACTTCACAAGCTGCTCCTCTTAAATTTATTTGGAAAGGTACTTCAACTGCCCCTGCTGATGAACTTGGAAAGCTAATACAATTCATAGGTGCATATGCTTCTGCCACCATGGAAAAAGTGATTGAAGTACAAGAATTACTAAGGGATACATATGATAATATTTCCACGATGGAAAACACAGTCATCAATAAGGAAGAACAATTGAGAGAATTGAACTATACGATTCCTAGGCCTTAGGTGCATTCTTCTGGTTTGTATCCCAACAAAAGGAATTTTCCAAGTTGAAGCATCACCTCTACTCTATACCAGTGATCACATTACCAGACCTGCAACAACCATTTTGGATTAAGAAATATGCCTCTGATTAAGCTATCGGGGCAGTTCTTACTCAACAAGGGAATCCAGTGGCATATCAAAGTGAGACACTTTCAAACACAATCCGAAAGTATCCTACCTATGAAACATATATGTATTCCATTGTGTAGGGCCGCCGAAAATGGAAGCATTACATTATGGGGAAGGAAATAGTAATCCAAATAGATCACCAACCCCTGTAGTTGATACAAACACAAGGAAAGTTTCGAAATAATCGCCATCAGAAATGGTCCACATATCTGCAATAATTCCATTTTAACATCAAGTACAAGAAGGGAAGTACTAATAATGATGTAGACTGTATCAACCAACCACTGATTATGGCATTGATCATTGCGCTCGGATCTTGTGGACAAAAGACTTTGGGATGGCTGCATCTTTACAAGAGTGATCCAAAACTCAACAACATATACCAGATGCTCATGGAAGGCAGGAAAGTTCCAAATTTTCACCTCCAGGGCACATTGTTATGCCACTTGGTACACCTCTGTGTTCCTTCAAGTGAGTGTGCCAAGATGATTTGGGAGGCGTGCTATAGTCAGGTCGATGTACATTTCAGAGTAGAGAAAACAATGACAGTGCTACAAAAGTATTTTTATTGGCCGAACCTTTGACAGGATGTTGGGAAGTACATTAGATCCTGCATTGCCTACACCATTTCCAAACCAAAAATCAAGAATTACAGCCTATATAATCCTCTGCCTACTCCTAGTTGGACTTGGGAATCCATCTCCATGGATTACATGTTGAGCCATCCTTCTACTAAGCATGGAAAAAATTGCGTTTTTGTGGTTGTCAAAAAATTCTCTAAGATGGCCATTTTGGCAGCCTGCAAGAAGAGTATCACAACATAATACATTGCTAAGCTCTTCTTTGAATGAGTGTGGGTACACTTTTGGATCCCACAATCCATTATCTCAGATTTGGACACCATGTTCCTAAGCAAATTTTGTTCAAGCCTCTGGTTGATGTTGGATACCAAGCTCACTAAGTCCATGGCCTTCCACCCCCAGACTGATGGCCAAACAGAGGTCATCCACAAGATGATCATGCACATTCTGCGCATTTAAAACTTGAAGCATCCATGCACATGGGATAAAATACTCCCCTTTGTACAACAAAACTACAACATAACTCTCCATAACTCAACTGGCCACAACCCCTTTCAGGTGGGGTTGGGATTCCAACCACTATGTCCCATTGATGTTTCCATACCATTTGTAGGTATTCAGGAAGATTCGGATCATGTCGATTTTGAAGCTGACATCTCTAATAAATTCATTCAGCGCATTCAATATATCCATCAACAAGCCCATGACATATTGGATAGAGGCAATGATAAGTATGCACAATGTCATGATCAATATCGAGTGCCACAAAAGTTCTAGGTGGGCGAAAAACTTTGGTTACATTTGCAGAAGGAGCACCTCGTTGGGCCCCACCGCAAGATTCGCTTGCTCCGATATGGGCCATACATCATCACCAAGGCTGTAGGGGAAAATTCCTTCTAGGTCATCATTCCACCATTCCTTGGCATGCACCCATTATTTAATGTGTACCAATTGCGAACATAGTTTCCCCCATTGTTAGAGACATCCAACGTTGCTGAGCAGATGACACCAAAAAAGATCAACCCAAGTTGCATAAAACATGCCACAACTAACATGATCATGGAAACAAAGATGAAGAACACTTTCTAGTAGAGGATCCATCTATATCGAGTTGTCAAATTAGGCCAACTTCTTCACCAGGGCAAGTGGTTCACTAGAGACCAGGTTGAACATAAATTTACTCACCTCATGGAGGCTCTACACGCAATGGGGACCACTACTTCCTAAGGAAGAAGGAATTAAATAGGTGGATATTGGTGGATACCCACCCCTCCACCTAGACCTCCAGTCGGTTTCATCAGTTTCCTTGATTATAACATCATTTACTATTTTCAAGATTGTTTCGAGTACTAAACTTCTGGAGCTGTTTTGACCCCCTAAACAACATTTTTTTGAGGTACACAATAGGTTCGTAACTGTAGTACTGGAGATATATTTCCAATGAGGTATCTTACGCGCCAAAAAAATTTCATATGACCAAGTTACGACATCAATAAGTTTGCTTCCCAACTAGCCCCAATGGGGCCCACAAACCCTTGGCATTCCATCTCCTGGGGTTATGATTTTGGTTTTTTAGGGTTTCTCTTTGTTGTTAAATAATAAAAAGGCTTTTGAGCCTTATCGTAACACAGTTCAAAGACATGTAGACACCACATCTCTTATCAGAGATAAGCTACCATCACCTGAGATAGTTTATTTCCATTATGCTTGTAAGCATCTTTTAGTTCTTTGATATTAATGAAATGAAGATTTATTTCTGCTGCATTTCTGTGTTTATGTTTTTATCTATATTCTATTGCATTCCCGCATAAGTCCAAATCATCAAACATAAATAATATCCTAACAAAGAAAGGTGAATTAGGTTGCCTAAAAATTCATGATTGGCATACGTTCATTAATGTAACTATTCTGGTGTATTTATATTTTATACATTGGTTAAACATGTTAATTAGTGTTTTTTTTTCTACTAATTTGGGAAAAAATAATTACCGATCATTATTTTTGTTAAAATATGTTCTACCTTTATCTCCCCGAAAAATTTTACAACAATATCAAACAAGTTATGTATGATATTGGAAAATACATGAGGTAAGTGGAGATTTATGTGCAAAGTGTAATTTGTTCAATAAGTTGTTGTGTTGCATATTTTTTCCTGCATGTTTTTTCCTTGTCATCATGTACTATATTATAATTTTTCTGTTGAAAACTTTTATTTGCTTGCTTCATATATATATGTGTATGGTTTTCATCTAAAGAAATCGATAAAGAAGATATAAAGTAAAAAAAAAAAATTCCTTGTCTAATGTGTGAAATGAAAAGGTATCTACCTCCGACATTTTTTAATGCACAAGAACACTACCTCATACACCAAGTTGAGGAGATTGAAAAGTGTGGACCTGTACACATAAGATAAATGTGGATGGTTGAAAGGTACTTGAAATAACTGAAGGCTTTGGTTAGACAAAGAACACGTCCTCAGGGTTCTATGGTAGAGGGATATATGGTATATCAAATGATGGTTTATATTCGTCAATATAGTGATGAAATAGGAAAAAGTATTAATGTATTGGATCACATTTGGGATGTCAACTCCATGGATGATTTTGAAGGGAGCACCTATTGGTGAAAGGTAGAATGATGAAAGTGAGATGTAAGTATATAGTGGAGATTTATAACACATTTGACTTTTTTGTTTTTATGTATATCATACTTATTTGATTTTTGGTCTTCTTGCATAATTCATTATTATGAAGGTATATATATATATATATATATATATATCTGTGTGTGTGTGTGTGTGTGTGTGAATTGTTTTATTTTAATACAACTGGTCGAGAGTGGGATGCAATACATTTATACATTGCAAACAATAAATATTGGATGAAGGTATGGATTGAATGATGAAAACAAGCTAATAATGGTAGGTTGTCATGGTACGGTGTGTATACATTGGTCAAAGAAGCTCAACGTACTGGATATACCAATATTACACAAAGGGAAATTGATTTAGCATATGGTTTAAAATATTATTAGGAAAGCATATTCACCCATACTAATTTTTTTACAATTTCTTAATTTTCAAATTTTGCAAGTATAAATATGCATGGTTATCAATTTACAATGCATTTTTTATTTGTTTGATGTATTACAGTTGAAAAACCACAACAAAATGTGGTGCAATAGCCACAAATTTTGCATTAAAGGGTTCGATGAAAATATGAAAACTTATGATAGTGGGATAAGTACAATATTTCAAGCTATCAAAGTTTCCTCTAGAGGTGACATACATCTACAACTCTTTGACAATAGATACTATGGGTATTTGCATGATATACTTGAGTGTGACTTTGAATCCTTCAAAATATTTGTATTCGATGTCGAATGGTTTAGGCTACAAATCTGTGAATGTGACCTTGCTAAAACTATTATTGAGCATGCTAACAGATTTATGATGGTTGATACAAGGAATCTTGAGCCAGAATTAGAGTGATATGTTATTCCAAGCCAATGTGTACATGTATTTTATGTATATATTCTAGGTAAAGTGGGTTGGTCATATGTTGTTAGATATGATACCAGAGGAATACTCGTAAAGTATAATGTGGTAGAAGAAGATGAAATTGAAGAAGACTCGATGATGTAGAGGAGAAGTGGGTTCATGTAGTGACATACGAAGATGCTGAAGAAGTTCAAGGAATATATGTTAATCGAGAAAATGTTAATTTGGATGAACTATATGATATTGACGTTGTGTTAGACGAAGAATTTGAAGAAGTTGAACCAAATGTAGAAGAGCATGTTCTAGATGATGATATAGACGATGGTGATGACACTACTATGGTGAATCCTTTGTACATGAATTTTGAACTGGATTATACAGATGATGAGTTGGACGAGGAAGAATATTAATGATATCAAAATGTTCAAAAGTACTTGGTATGTATTTATATGTTTTCAGTTGGTTTGTTCTCTTTCGTTCACCTTGAATTTTTATTATCCTAGTTTTTATGTTTGAATTTTACTATCTTTCTTTCAAATATATTATATTAGATAGACTGGGTACCTAGGAATTGAGACTGATCTAGGGGGGGTGGGGGCATGATATGAAAATGGAATGTACTTGAAAATGGTGTAAGGTATCCATTTTCATTTATGTAAATGAGTGCAAATACTCCAAATTTTAAGTCTAAAAATGTGAGAACTTCTTATTTCTAATACAGAGATAGACTGTAGGGGCATTTACCGGATATGTCACCTTTCAAATAAAGGATGAATCCAGAAGCTACCTGGCCCTTTAAGGTACTTAAATTATTTTACAAGATCCACACTTAACCACAATGAATACAAAAATGATTCAAAGGGCTGAGAATACCATTTTAAATCCCTTTAATGGCTGTCCAATTCCTGCAAACAGCTTTAGGCTTCCATGGACACACATCCTTCTGTTGGTGCACTAAGCTTATTTGAGCTTCTAAATGGCACAAAATCCCTCATATTTCTGTTTCTGATCCTGAAACCACTACTGCTACATCCAATAATGATCAGATATCAAATACCAACTGATAAATTTCTTACATTAAGCACAACATCCCCAAAAATGGCTCTCCTCCATAGTTTTCCCAGGCCTGCCCACGACTTCATATCAACTTCTCAAGCTTTATAAGTACTCAAAATGATCTGAAACCACTTCCATTGGTTCCAGAATGACTGAAATAGTCAAGATAGAGTTTTTTTTCATCAAAAACGGCCTCCGGCTGCTCTGGTTTCGCCTACACACTCTGATTGGAAAATGGCCTCTAGAACTTAAATGAAGCTTTTCAGCTTTCTAAAGTTCTTAACAGGCTCTGAAAACCATCTAAACAGATTCAAAAGGCATGAAATAGCTAATAATTCCTATTCATTTACCTTAAACATAGAAACACAGTCCAATACACAACCTTCTCCTTCCAGGCCCTGATGGCTCCTTCTTCTTCTTCGATGCTTAAACCTTTGAAGATGACCTTTGTTAGATTTTAGACCTACTCCATTGAGTCCAGAAGGTAGAAGAGACCCAAAAAAAAAAAAAATTCACTCCAAAAGGATCTCCCATGTGAAATATATGCTCCAAACTGTATTTTGCCCAATGTTAGGCAAAAATCCCACTAATTGTGGGCCAACTGTAGTTAACTACAGTTAAATGTGAAGAATCCGCCTAAATTGGTGGGATGGCGCTAAAATTGGGAGATGGTTAGAGATAAAATTGAATGTGATGTTATCGTGGCCACATGTCGGCATAAAATGTGGGTCGACCGTTTTGAAAAAAAACCGTAACAACTCCGCCGTTGAAATATTGTTTGCGCCCATTTCATATCAAGAACCAAGTGCATGGTGTATTGGTAAAGCATTGCATTTGTGGACCCCAGGTCATGGGTTCAATTCACAGGTTTGTCAAAAATTTTAAACGACCACCATTTCGAACAGGGTGCCACGTATGACATATTGCCACTTGTCGCAAAACGACTGGTCTACAGAGAATATTCTGTGGAATATTTTAAGGAATATTTCTAGAATATTCCAAGGAATATTCTTAGAATATTTCGAGGAATATTCTCAGAATATTCTTTTTTAAATATTTACCAATTTCTAAAGTCAAACTGGCCTTTTTTTTACTGAAATTGAAGAACTTCAAAGTTGAATAACTTCTTCATACAACGTCGGTTTTCAGTGCCGTTCACGGCGTTGGGATCGTATCGCCGAGGCCTATATATTCTCTCAGGTTCCAAATAAATTTGAGCACTTTAATTTTTGAGCTTTTTCCCAAGCTCAGATTTGAGCTCCTGATCAGGGCGAGAGGAGCCATATGAGCTTCCACCTTCACATGGTTGTCCTTGTTAAGTAAATGATATATTATTCTTGAAACAAAGAGAATCTCATTTATGTTTATACCATCATTTCCAATTTTTACTTTGGTTCGTTAAGCATACATACTAAGTTAATGATTTTAGTTCTCTGATTTGAGCAGCAGGTTGAATGCTTGCACCTTGGACATGCCCACACGAAGGCAGACACGCTGACGCCCATGGGGGCATTGTGTGCTGGGCATGCTCGACCACCCGCTCGATAGAGGTGCCCATGTGGCGAGTTGGTGGGTCGACCTAACTTCAAAATGGGAGCCCAAACAAAAGAAGTAATGTTGGCACATGACTACCCATGAAAAAAGTTCCCACAAGGGGGTCTCATAATGATTTTTATAAAATTGACTAAATTAATGTTTGGATGTTAAAATTCAGTTTATAATTGATTGATAATGCAACATAGAAATAAAAAATGATAATATTTTTTTGATATTGATGAGCTAATGAATTGTGTTCATTGATATGCAAAGCAGGGTGAACGCCTATGTATTGGGCATGCCCACACAAAGGTAGGGGGTGTAGGAACCTATATAAGGGGCATCATGTGATGTAGAAATGCTGTGGTGCCTCGCTGCATTTGGTTTGTGCTGGTGGTTAGGGTCAATTTCTAAGGCACCTATATGTTAGTGAAGGTAGGCCTTGAGCATTGTTCCATGAACAGGCTTCCCGTAAGGCCCTATAATGATTTTTGAAATTAATTAATATTAAAATGTTAAAAGTTGGTTTATAATTAATGCTCATGTACAGGAAATAAAAATGATAATATTTTGTTGCTATTGAGAGCAATGGATCTGTGTCATCAATTTTAAACACAGGAATTCCTATGTCTTCGGGCATGCCCATGAAGGCTGGGGTGCGTGGCAATCATCTTGGGCGCTACTCATCAGACGCTGGCACCCAACCGATAGGGGCAGCTGTGTGATGAGTTGGTGGATAGGCCCGAATTGGAAAGGGCCACCTAAAAAAAGAATTAATATCGGCCCATGACTTTCCATGAACAGAGTTCCCATAAGGGGGTCTCATAATGATTTTTAGAAAATTGACTAAATTAATGTTTCAATGTTAAAATTTGGTTTATAATTGATTGATCATGCAAAACGGAAATAAAAAATGATAATATTTTGTTGTTTGAATCGATGAGCTAATGATTTGTCTTCACTGCTTTGCATAACAGGGCAAACACCCATGCCCTAGGTGCACCCGGGCACCCATGGGGGCGTCACATGCTGAGAATGCCAGGGTGCCTGCCTGGAAGGGGCGCCCATATGACGAGTTGGTGGATCGAACCAACTTGGCAAGGGGAAACCACAAAAAATAATTAATGTCAACATGAGATTGCCCATGAACAAAGTTTTGACAAGGGGGTCTCATAATGATTTTTAGAAAATTTACTAATTAATGTTTCAGTGTTAAAAGTTGGTTTATAATTGATTGATCATGAAAAATGGAAATAACAAATGATAATATTTTGTTGCCTTCATTGATGAGCTAATCATTTGTGTTCACTGATTTTCACAACAGAGAGAAAAATCGTACCCTGGCCACGTTCGCACGAAGGCGGGGTGCCCATGCGCCCATGGGGCATCACATGCTGGGCACGCTAGGGCTCTCGCCTAAAAGGGGCGCTCGTGCGAAAAGTTGGTGGGCTGAACCAACTTGGAAAGGGGTTCCTGCACATAATAAGAAATGTTGGCCCATGACTTCCCATGAAAAAAATTCCTACAAGGGGGTCTCGTAATGATTTTTAGAAAATTGGCTAAATTAATGTTTGGGTGTTGAAATTTCATTTATAATTGATATATCATGCAACATAGAAATAAAAAATGATAATATTTTGTGGTAATTGATGAGCTAATGATTTTTTTTCACTAAGTTTCACATCAGGGTGAACACCTACGCCATGGGCACACCCACACGAAGGCGGGGTGCTCGAGCTCCCATGGGAGTGTTGCGTGCTGGGCACACCACTATTAAAGGAATTGGTGAGTTGACCTGAATTGGAAAGGGGCACCCACACAAAATAAGTAATGTTGGCCCATGAATTCCCATGAATTCAGTTCCCTCAAAGGGGTATCATAATGATTTTTAGAAAATTAACTAAATTAATGTTTAGGTGTTAAAAGCCAATTTATAATTGATTGATTATGCAACATGGTACTAGAGAATGATAATATTTGTTGCGATCATTGATGAGATAATTGTTTGTGTTCATTCATTTGAAATTCAGGGTGAACGCTCGTGCCTTGGGTGCGCTCGCATAAAGGCGGGGCACACATGAGCCCATGGGGGCATCGTATGGTGGGCACACTAGGGCACCCACTCAACAGGGTTTCTCGTGCAACGAGTTGTTGGGTAGAACCAACTTGGAAAGGGGCGCCTACACAAAATAATTAATTTCAACCGATGAATTCCCGTGAACAGAGTTCCCACAAGGGGGTCTCATAATGATTTTTATAAATTAATTGACTAAATTAATCTTTCAATGTTAAAAGTCAGCTTATAATTGATTGATCATGCAACATGGAAATAAACAATGATAATATTTTGTTGTCTGTATTTATGGGCTAATGATTTGTATTCGTAGGAAGGTGGGGCATGCAGGCACCCACACAAAAGGGTTTGCGTGCTGGGCACGACAGGGTGCTTGTGCGACGAGTGTTGAAATTTACAACAAGAAATAGTGAAATTGGCATCCACAAACAACATGACAACAACTACACTAGTTTGGGACCACAGGTCATGTAGTGATGGGTCCTAGCGATACATGAGTGTGCAATTCAATTTATTTAATAAATTGGAAATGTGTCAAATTTAATTATCCCTTAATTAAATTGGACAATAAATTGTAATCTTATCTCATAATCACTTGTAATAGTTAACTGAGTGTGATAACCACTTAGCTCATCAATCTATTATGGTTGTGATAAAACAGTGATTCTATGTTTTGGAGAGTCTGGTTGCATTTAATTGTATGAAAATCAGAAATAACTCAATTAATTGAGTTAAATCTACTTGAACTAGTTGTAACTGCTTGTTGCACTAGTGATCAAGTGAATTAAATCAAATTTAATTCATGCAAGGATCTGCAACTAGCGACGACACATATTAGTCATGTATTTGCTATTACCTAAAAGAGACCCAGTTGAGATAAAGGTTAAAGGGAAGTTGACTATCAGTTGTGTTATTATAAAAATGCTCAGATGCAGTTAAAACACCACAACATTGCCCATGATACTTGTGCAGTTGAGAAAGGATGAAATTCATAAGGAATAGGGATTTCATTCTTCATCAATTGCGTGAGCAATTCAGGTTGAATACAGGCTGAGAATTAGCTAAGTGTTGGCCCGATTTCGTCTGAATCAGTGTGAGACAGTTGTGAGAGTGCAAAGTTTGAAGTTGTGAGTCATTCTTTGAGCATAAGTTTGAAGTGTTGAATATTTGTTCTAGCCACTAGGAAAGCATGAATTTGTTAGTTGAAATATTGTTTAAAGGATTTCAAATTCATGTTTGAAGGAGTCTTAAATAATCCATTCATTTCTTACGGAACCAAGACGGTGTCACACTCAAGGAAGAATTCAAAAGGAATTTTTGAAATATCTTTGTCTGAAGTCAAGCTAGCAAATTCATTCCTTGAGAATAACGTTGAAGTGTTGAATATTTGTTCTAGCCACTAGGAAAGAATGACTTTGTTTCCATACTACAATAATGAGGTACATGCGTATGACACCTCAAAATTCAGACCTATAAAAATACCAGTGAAGTTACAAGTGTGTCATATAAAAGGTATATATGTATCTATAGTAATTTCATTTAGATTAAAGCTATTGTAGACTGCAGCTAGAGAAAATGATCATCTATATGCTTGGTTGAAAAGTATGTATCAAGATTCGCCATGAAAATATGAATAAGACTATGATCTATCATATGAATTGTATCAAAATTGATTTCATAATAAATTAAATAAGATTGTGATATGCTCCTTAGTCTTATCACAAGAATATTTTTGATATATTTCCCTATAAAAGAGATTCGTGAAGAATTTTTTAAAATGACAATTATGATAAACTCTGAAAGAGTTCACCTTACAATAAAATGATCTATATACATGTATTGAACATTTGATGGATAACAAACATGTGCTTTCTTTGAAGATGTTTCATTGCATATTCAAAAGAAGGACATTATTGATGACATTTGTTGTCATGAATCCTACATTTCATATATTTGACTAATAAATAATGTTACCTATAAGTCCTAGAATCTAATATTCACACATCAAGGAGAGGATCATTGTCATTTGAAGAAATCACGCCTTGGATATGAAAATCTTATAGTGAAGAAGATATTGATTTACTCTTCAAGTTCGAAGACCAAAGATATTGTTAGGTCCCACATCATACTAGTGTAGCCCCCTTATTGTTATTGTTGTGCCCATGTAGTCCCCATATTATTATTGTGCCCCATTGAATCTCACTATTTTTATTGTTGTGCCCTTACATTAATATTGTTATGTCGGCTAGGATTATATTTTGACTCCTTAGACTCCTATATATAGAAAGGAGGTTGTCATTTGAATCATCCAATAATTGTTCACTTATGTAATGTAAAGGAAGTTGTCCCCTCGAAGAGGCTAATTATAAGTCATTGATCTATATTTTTTTCTATTTTGTGATTTGGGTTCATAACATTTGGTATTAGAGCTTTGGATTCTAGGGTTTCGCTGCTGCAAAAAATTCATTGTGGAATTTTCGCTATAATTTTTTTTCTACGAAGATTTAGGAGCTGGAAAAAACTCAATTGAGCCGAAACCTGATGAACCTCGTGCCCAAATTTCAGACTTTGGTTCAAAATATTTTTGGAGATATGATCCTTGGAATTTATGGTCTTTTTAGGCTCCAGAATTTCATCTCAAACAAGTGACCGAGGGAAAATCGTTATAAATTTCGTTTCAGGAATCAGATTCAAATTTTGTAAAAAAATGGCCGAAAGTGCACACACTTTAGTTTCTTGTGTATCAATTTCAGAGCTGAAGGACAAAATAGTGACATGTGGAATACCGTAAAAGTTCGCTCTGCTGAACCAGTTCATAATTAGGTCATTATGGGAGATTGGGCATAACTTTTCCTTGAAGAATCCAAATCAGGTCTGACCTATGGAATTGGAAATAAGACTCAGAGAGATACTATATGAAAAAATTTCAGATCTTGGATCTCCGAAATTACAGAGTTACAATAGTTTCAATATCAAGCTCCTAAAATAAAGAAAAATGTGTGTATTTTTTTTTAAACAATTTGCATAAATTTTGTTTTAAAAATCAGTTTGAAGTGATTCCAAGGGAATATTGAAGCATAGATATCAATATTGAGTTTTAAAATGCCGCCAAAAAAATCATTCTACACCCATTAAGCCCTTAGAAAACTCTACTATGACACATGAAGAGGAAGAATTGCAACATGATATATCAAAATTACAAGACCAAGTGCAACAAATTTTGCTCTCACATAGAACAACCAAAAGTGAACTAAAAGGTGGAATAGATGGTTTAAAAGTAGACATGGAAGCTAATATGGATGGGTTAGGATGGCATGAAAAACATAGAATATAAGATCGATGGTATAGAAGGTAACATGGAATATTTTAAGAAAGACATGGAAGGTTTGGAAAAGTTGCTACAATAAAAGCGTCCTAATGGAGAAAAGGTAGTAGAGGAAACTCATTATGAAAAAAAATAAACTTTAAGCATGATTTTATAGACTCTAATATTGGATTTAAGACCCACCATATTCCAAATATAGATATGAGGAGGTTTGATGGCAAGGATTCGTTAATATGGATACTACAAATGGATCAATACTTTGAGCTCCATAATGTGAAAAACACACAAAAGGTACGCATTGAAACTTTATATTTAGGACAAAATCACATTGTATGGTATCGATGGTTTTTTTCTCGTAAACCACTGGTCACTTGGTCAATTTTTACGGAGGAAATGATAGCACGTTATGAGGACACAAAGAGAAACACCTTCTTTAGCCAATTGATAAATCTCAAACAAAAGGCTTTAATGATGAAGGACATTGATAGCCAATTGATAAATCTCAAACAAAAGGCTTCAATGATGGAGGACATTGAGGACTTACAAAAATTGAATATAAGGGTAAATAATATTCCAGAGGAACATAGGATTCATGTCTTCATAGGGACTCTAAAGGATAACATCCAACATGAGATTCACCTTTGGGAACCTAATACATTGGAGAAGGAATTCAGGTTGGCAAGAAAAATTGAAAGAAAAATTATGGCGACAAGGAAGTATACCACTCACAACTATAAATATGGAAGTGTTGCTACTCCTAGACTTACACAACCTACAATTTTTACACCACAACAATTGGAAGAAAAAAGAGAAAAATGGCTTTGCTGTAGTTGTATAGAAAATACACTAAAGGTCATAAGTGCGTTGAGTTAAAATTTTATTTTACATAGATTGTGAAGAGGAGGAAGAAAAAAAACAAAAAACTTCAAAAGAAGAGGATATACACCAGGAACCAACCCTATAGGAAGAAGAAATGAATCCAACCATATCCTGTAATGCATTGGCAAGAATTACCACTCCTCAAACTCTCAATATAGGACATATCAAGAAGAAAAATGTAATAGTGCTTATTGATTCGGGTAGCACTCATAATTTTATTCATTGTAAGGTAACCAAGGAATTGAATTGATTCCTATACCCAACACGAGAGTGTCAAGTGATGGTTGCAAATGGAGGAACTATAAATTTCTCTAGAAAGTGCCATAACGTTAACCATGGGGGAATATGTATTGAATATTCCAATGCTCTCCATTCCAATGGGTGGTGCTGATGTTCTTCTAGAAGTACAATGGTTATACAATCTTTGGGGACGGTAGCTTTTAATTTTCAAGAAATTTTCTGAATTTTTTTTTGGAGGAAAGGAAGTTGAATTAGGGAGTATTGAAGGGATGTCGGGAAAGATAATAAGCTCTAATGTCATGACAAATCTTCTGAAGAAATAAAAACGAGGTGTAATTTCACAATTATGCTCACTAGAGGTTCAAACATCAAAATGATTTATTTCTCCATATCTCCAAAAAATTTTGGACAATCATTCCAAGGTTTTTCAGACTCCCAAAAGACTCCCACCTATTCATGATAATGATCATGATATTTATTTGATTCCAGGAAGTGTTCCTCCAAACATCAGGCCTTGCATATATCCTTATGCTCAAAAGAGTGATATTGAACGTATGGTTGTAGAAATGATAAAGGCTAGCATAATTCAATGTATTCAAAGTTCTTTCTCTGCTCCAGTAGTACTGGTGCACAAGAATGATGGATCATTGAATATGTGTCTAGATTATAAGGAGCTCAACAAGCTCACTATTAAAGACAATTGATGAATTATTGGATGAATTACATAGAGAAATTTACTTCACCAACTTGGATCTTCGTTCTAGATATCATCAAATTATAATGAAGACTGAAGAAATTTCAAAAAATAAATTCAGAACTCATGAGGGTCATCCTGAATTTTTGGTCATGCCTTTTTGCCTTACTAATGCACCTTTCACATTTCAAGGTTTTGATGAATTTCATTTTCAAACCCTTTCTTAGAAAATATAGTTATTCACATGGTGTGAGGGACTTGCAAAACCTTAAAGTTGTAGATATTCTTCGTCATATGCATAACTACTTGCATGATTATTTATTATTGTTAAAGAATCTATTTAAACCACTATGATGTGTGAAAATCCTTGGTTTGAGTGCTATAACTATCAGAGGTCTTTATGCTTGAAAATTTTTCTATTTAAGAAGTTGAATATGGATTGCTAAGAATTATCATGGATTTCTATTGTACATGGCTAAATGTTAATCTTTAATCATGGGAAATAAATAAACCAATGCATATATGTGTGTGGGGGGAATCTGATAGAAAGGTTCAAATTCCATCTATAAAGGGATCTTGTAAAAATATAGGAGTGTTGTTAGCCATGTCTCAACTTGTTATAATGCTTTTTAATAGTTTGATTCATATCTTTTCAAAATATGTTCCATCACTAGTTAGTACTTGAAAGTCATGTTGGACTTAAGTATATACTCTTATGATTATGCATGTTTTGGGTAGAGAAGCTCCTAAAGGAACCTTGTTGTTAAATCCATGACACACTTGAAGAAAATATTGGAAATCATAATAAGGTAGAAAAAAACATTGTATTGGGTTGGATTTAGGCTATCTATATATATCTAGGAATATGGGTATCCATAAGAAATCAAAATTGATATGTCATAGCAAGGCTAGATATAAATAGGCTAGATAAGAAATCAAAATTGATATGTCAGAGCAAGGCTAGATATAAATAGGCTAGATATGATTGAAAGAGGGATGAAACGAATATATCTAGGATGGGGCCTAGTTTGGGAATCTAGTGAGGCCGGATAAGCGAGCCAAGCAAGCCATCCAAGAGATGGAGTATTTGATTTAGGGTTTGATGGAATAGAATAGTAGTCAATTCAGATATGTAAGGGTGGTAAATAACTGAAAGTATGGTATATCACAATAATTTATCTAGGGTGGGGCTTAATTTGGCAGCCCAACAAGGCTGGATGAGTGGGCCAAGCCAGACATCCAAGAGATGACACACTTGGCCTTGAGCTAGATGGGCTAAATATTTGGGTTTGAGCTGGATGGGCTAGATTAGAAATCAATCCAGATATGTAAGGGTGGTAAAATAAATAAGAGCACTGAAAGTATGGTATATCATAAGATGAGTGGGCCAAGCTATACATCCAAGAGATGACACATTTGTTTTAGAGTATGGTATATCATAGGATGAGTGGGCCAAGCCATATACCCAAGAGATGACACATTTGGTTCAGAGCGAGATGGGCTAGATTAGTAGTGATTCTGGATATGTAGGGGTGGTAAAAGAAATAAGAACACTTAGAGTAAGGTATACCACAATAATTTATGGTGGGCCAAATGAATCTGAGAGCCTTAATGGGAACACCATATTTCGTTATAATCCAGATATAACATAAGGGTTTACACAGGAGGGCCAAAATCAATGGAAACACCATATTTCGTTATAATCCAGATATAACATAAGGACTTACATGGAATGGCCAAAATCAATGGGTCCACATGATGGTTGATGTGACAAGGGTGATGTGGTCATAACCACATCTAGGTAGGGCATTCAAAATGGATGTAGAACCACCAAGATGATGTGAGGTTGTCACATGGTAAGCCCAAGGCCGGGCATAAATGACAGAATTTAAAACGAGCATATTTACGATAAAGTTTTTATCGCCAAAAATCTCTCAATAAGTTGAACACATTGGTGTTATCAAAAGTTAATTATGCTACTCTTAGAAAAAGATAAATTTTGTAACTCCTTTTCCATATTCTCATCTGGAAAAAGTGGCACAAAATGGCATTATCAAAAGTTAATTCTGCTACTCTTAGAAAAAAGATAAATTTCATAATTCCATTTCCATAATAAGATCATGAAGATTATATTAATTAAAAGTAACACCTCCCATTCAACCTAATTCTAAAAAGTGAATATATATATAATAAAATTAAAAAATATTAATAATTTCAATATTTAATACTAGGCTTAAATAATTTTCAACTTTACACTTATCCTAATATACTTTACTCTACAACCTAAAAAAGAAGAAATAAATTATGGTATATATTGTTCTCACATATAAGAAAACCTAGAATATATTATAATGGTCCTTCTCCTCTGTAAAATACTTTACTCTACACCTTGATCCCAATATACTCTACTCTACAACCTAAGAAAGAACCTAAGAAATAACTTATGGTATACATCGTTCTTACGTATAAGAAAACTTAGAATATATTATAATTGTCCTTATCCTCTACCAAATACTTTAATCTACCACCTGATCCCAATATACTCTACTCTACAACCTAAGAAATAACTTATGGTATACATCGTTATTACGTATAAGAAAACTTATAATATATTATAATGGTCAAAATACTTTACTCTACAACCTGAGAAATAACTTACGGTATACTTCATTCATATGTATAAAAAAACTCAACATATTTTCTAATTGTCATGATTCATTTTATGATGCACAACTTCCATAATTTATTACTTTACAATTATTCTTGGTAGCCAAGGGATTTAAACATTTTAAATCCTTCTTTTTACACAAAATTTCATTCATATGTATAAGAAAACTCAACATATATTCTAATTTTCATGATTCATTTTATGATGCACAACTTCCATAATTTATTACTTTACAATTATTCTTGGTAGCCAAGGGATTTAAACATTTTAAATCCTTCTTTTTACACAAAATATGTTTCTCTCTACTGACTTATCCCCACAAACTTGGAATAAATTACAATATTTAATATCCTTACTAAGTTAGAATAACTTATCTGCACAAACTTGGAATAAATTACAATATATATTATCCTTACTGAGTTTAAAAAAATTACAATATATGAACCTAAGGTATACGACGTTCATATGTATAAGAAAAATCTAACATATATTCTAATTGTGATGATTAATTTTATGATGCACAACTTCCATAATTTCTTACTTTACAATTATTCTCATTTTATAATGCATAGCTTTCAAAATTTCTTTACAATTATTCTTGGTAGCCAAGGGATTTCAACATTTTAAATCCTTCTTTATACACAAAAATATGTTTTTCTCTACTAACTTATCCCCACAAACTTGGAATAAATTACAATATTTAATATCCCTTCTAAGTTAGAATATGTTGCTAAGTCCTTATCCCTGCCCCTATTTCTTTCTTTCTTATGTACATTTACTTTTCTGTTATCTATATTAGCTTAAGATATTATTAGTATTCCCACTGACTTGAAATAAATTACAATATATATCCTCCCTATTATTATCCATATTAGCTTAAGATATTATTAGCATCCCCACTGACTTGAAATAAATTACAATATATATCATCCTACTTAGAACAAATTACAATATATATTATTAGTGTCCCCACTGACTTGAAATAAATTACAATATATATCATCCTACTAAGTTAGAACAAATTACAATATATTATCCCTACTAAGTTAAAACATGTTCTAACAAAACATGTTCTAACTGTGACAATATATATCATCCCTACTACCAAGTTAGAACATGTTCTTGTGTTAGAACATATTCTAACTCTTGCAATATATATCATCCCTACTACTAAGTTAGAACATGTTCTTGTGTTAGAACATATTCTAACTCTTGCAATATATATCATCCCTACTACTATGTTAGAACATGTTCTTGACTTCTTACCCTGCCCCTATTTCCTTCATAATATTAGCTTAAAATATTATGGATAATTTTGTTACTTCTTTTCCCATAATTATTTATCCACTACAATATCATTATTTATCCATTACAATATCTAAAATAATATGTGTCTTCACCATGCTATAACTATCAATGTTATAATCCATATTAGATTAAGATATTTTAATGTTACACAAGAACATATCCTTCATAATATTAGATTAAAATATTATGGATAATTTTGTTACTTCTTTTCCCATAATTATTTATCCACTACAATATCATTATTTATCCATTACAATATCTAAAATAATATGTGTCTTCACCATGCTAGAACTATCAATGTTATAATCCATATTAGATTAAGATATTTCAATGTTACACAAGAACATATTCTAAATCTTACAATATATATCATCCCTACTGAGTTAGAACATGTTGTTGGCTGTTAGAACATGTACTTAGTTAGAACATGTTTTTGGCTCCTTACCCTATCCCTATTTCCTTCATATGTACATTTACATCTCTTTTATCCATATTAGCTTAAGATATTATAGATAATTTTGTTACTTCTTTTCCCATAATTATTTATCCACTACAATATCATTATTTATCTATTACAATATCTAAAATAATATGTGTCTTCACCATGCTAGAACTATCAATGTTATCTATATTAAGTTAAGATATTTCAATGTTATCCATATTGTTATCCGTATTAGGTTAAGATATTTCAATTTTATCCATATTATTACCCATATTATATTTCACTTTTATCCATATTATTACCAATATTGTTATCCATATTTTGTTAAGATATATCAATGTTATCTCTATTAGATTAGGTTAATATATTTCAATGTTATCCATATTAGATTAAGATATTACGGATAATTTTGTTACTTCTTTTACCATAATTATTTATCCAATACAATATCCAAAAATTACTTCTTTTACCATAATTATTTATCCAATACAATATCCAAAAATTACTTCTTTTACCATAATTATTTATCCAATACAATATCCAAAAATATTATTTATCCAATACAATATCCAAAAATATCCATATTTTGTTAAGATAGATCAATGTTATCTCTATTAAATTAGGTTAGTTAAGATATTTCAATATTATTTATGTTAGATTAAGATATTATGGATAATTTTGTTATTTCTTTTACCATAATTATTTATCCAATACAATATCCAAAAATAATTATTTATAGAATACAATATCCAAAATAAGTATGCTAAAAATATCTGTTCTCCATTCCAGATATATAAATATCTGGATATTAATTATCTGGAATAATTAATAATATCTGTCTTCACTATGCTAGAAATATCAATGTTCTCCATTCCATATATTTAAAATGTTTGCAAATTACCAGCATAATACTCTATGTGAATCTTTATAATACTAATCAAGTACCGTAATTTTCTCATGAAACAAAGATATTGAGTGGTTTCTGCAGGAAACCAAGATAGTGCATATTTCACACTTGTTACCCAAACAACACATTTATCTACTACTTTGCTCATCCATTTATATTGCTCATCCATATATACCTCTACATCATGAGATAATTATGATTAATTAATCTTTAGAAGAATCATAATGCATGGAATATGACAATAATGCAACACAATAAAATTGTTACAATTGTCATATTTACATGTAAGTGAATAATTACGCCGTAAGGCGTATTTATTTGAAAACAACTTTCCTGAGTGCCTTGCTGTCATAAGCTGTACCATACGATTATGTGTTAGACGATTAAATCATAATCGACCATTGATTCGAATTTTGACGGTTGACAGTTGTGAGGCCGTTGAGACAGTTGCGAATTTCCTAGTGTTCATCATCCCCGCCTACTCTTCATCATCCATGAAGCTAGAATGCCCCATCCATCCTGCTATACCCACCGAGTTTCAGACACAGCCACAGCAATTTGCAAAGAATCTTGAAAAATTGGCAAATACTAGCAGTAGAAATTATGCATTCTGAAAAAGCATAAGGGTTGCAACGTCGATGATGTTGTGGATCAAATGATTGCTGCGGCCGCCTCAAGAAGTGTAGCGGAAGAAAATCGGTATCGGCAAGAATTGGGTATGTTTTTCTTATTATTTCAACTACATTTGGCTTCACCAGACACACAAAAATATCTGATGAGATTTGTTAAATTTCTTGACCGCAGGCAGCCTGTGTCGCTTAGATGTATCTGTTCCACCGTTTTACTGTCTCTTTAATGAATATCGATAGACCATTGACTTTGACGAGGGAACTCTATTTTGTTTCATATTCTTTCCTGAGAGTGCTATACCAGCTACCGAGCCTCTAATTATATTATAAATTAACGATTATCCTGGTTGCAGATATTAGTTGGAGGGCTGCCAGTCATCACTACATTTTATATATAATCGATCATACACTTTGAAATCTTATTCTGCCCTTCATGTCCCTCTCCGGAAACCTCACCCGTCGTTATTAGGTGAAAACACTGCTTTGACTGCAGAGTATTTTTTTGTTTGGTCTATTTTTTATATGCATAATGCATGATGTACCTAATCCTTCTGCAAATATGCCTATTTTAAGGATGGGCTGCCGATTGTGTAACTGCACTTGCTTGGCTATTATAAGGAGGGATGCCAATCACCACTACATTTTATATATAATCGATCATACACTTTGAAATCTTATTCTGCCCTTCATGTCCCTTTCCGGAAACCTCACCCATCGTTATTAGGTGAAAGCACTGCTTTGACTGCAGAGTCTTTTTTTGTTTGGTCTATTTTCTATAAGCATAATGCATGATGTACCTAATCCTTCTGCAAATGTGCCTATTTTAAGGATGGTCTGCCGATTGTGCAACTGCACCTACTTGGCTATTATAAGGGATTGACATTTTTATTTGTTGAATTCAACAGTCTAGTCTTGGAGATTTACAGTGTTCTGATTGAATAGGTCAAACTCGCCTTCATTGGGCCGCTGTTTTAGGACATGAGGAGGCCTTGAAGTCTCTGCTGCTGAACACATCCAGGCAGCTCATAGATTTCAAGGATAAGAATGGGAGAACTTCGTTGCACTATGCTTGTGCAGGGGGTAGGAATTAGTTCGCAAGAATTTTGATAAAGAGTGGAGCCTCTGTGAGTTCCAAGGATTCCAAGGGGAGAACTCCACTGCACTATGCAGCACAGAATGTCAAGCTGGATATGGTGGAGCTGTTTTTTAAGAATGGTGCAGATAAGGATGTGGAGGATTGTAATGGATTGAGACCATGGGATTTGGCTCTGAAATGGGGTTGCCCAGATGGGTTTGAAGTCCTTAGGATTGAATTTGTTCATCTGGGTAGTGTTGCAGAGCCAAAAATTGGGTGCCAAAAAATATAACTTCAAATAACATGGAATTGATTCGAAATAAATTCTTTTGTTTAGAGAAATCTTTAGCCTTGGATATGCTTCTGAGTGAGTGGAAAAAGGCTGAAGCTCAGAAAAAGAAAACAGAATCCATTAATAGTCTAAAGGAAGCATTGAAAGCATGGAGAGATGCTGAAGAAGAGACCAAGCTAAAGAGTCAACGAAAATCTATGCAACACTCTGTTTCATTTGTCGAAGGCCATAGAGATGGGGTTTCTTCTGCTTCTTCTTCTTCTACATCTCCTTCTTTGACATCAACGGTGCATACTGTAAATAATTTCATAGTGGATAAAGGAACCAGAAGGGTTTCCTTTTCTGCCCACCCAAATGGGAATTTTGGCTCCCAAGCCCTCCCTTCGCAGTTTTTGCATTCTGATGGAAGCAAAGAGAAGGACAAGGCAGATGATGTTTTGGGTTGCACAGAGTGGGAGTCCCCATTGAGAGGTGAGCAGATGAGAACAATCACTGGTGGGGTGGAAAGATGGGAGGAAATGGAGTTGAAATCAAGATCAAGGTTACCTGCAGAAGCATGGAAGGAGTCTTGGTTTCAAGGAAGAGATGATGCACCAGCTTCACCAATTGAGGCAATATGATGCCACTCAAAGCTGCGAAAATAGGTTTAATCGCCCTTTACTCTGAAAAATATCCGAGTGGGCTTCAATGTTTTTTTTTGAAAAAATTTCTCTCGATGCTGGACTAGTGTAATGTCTGTGTGTTCTCTATGTGAGAGGTGTTTCAATAACTAAAGCAACAGAAAGAAACTATGTTACTTCCCTAATTTATGAAACTGTATTTGCGCTCTGTTATGATCTATATGGGAATCCCATACAGAAACGCTGTGAACATCAACATCAACTTCTCTAATCAAGGCGACGTGAAGTCCAACAAAGCTTCTACTGTTGCTTTCACTGGTTTAGTCTATAAGAAAAATACCCAAGCGGTATGAAACCATATTTCATTTTCTAATCTTGGAGCGTGCAGTATGAAATCATTTTTGAAAGATCAAGAATGAGACAAGTTTCCTGATTGAGTAATTTGAACTAAATTACTTTGTGAAACAATTACAAGAAAAAAACTCAGATGGGTTCCCATGGTTTTCTTTAATTTATCCTCCTTTCATTATGCGCTTGTCTCAATGATGGAATTGAGAAAAATACCCAGATGGGTTCCCATGGGTTCCCATGGTTTTCTTTAATTTCTAAAATTATGCGCTTGTGTCAATTTCCCATGGGTTCCAAGAATTATGCGCTTGTGTCAATGATGGAATTGGTTGTCCATTAAGTTGTTTGTGTCAATGATGGAATTGGTTCGACTATATACAGGTCAAATTGGAAATTGACGACGGAACTACAAACTATATATCTTCAAGGTTCTGAAGCAGGATCATCCAAGGTCGGTATTTCCAGCAAGGCTGGGGATAATGAACAGCTTTGTCAATGGCATCTTTGTAAAGGTGGCCGGCTAGGCATCGAAGCTCGCGATCTACAACAAGAAGCCGACCATTACCTTGCGGAAAATCCAGACTGCTGTAAGGCTTGTTCTTCCTGGGGAGCTCACCAAGCACTCTGTCTTTGAGGGCACCAAAGTTGTTGCTAAGTTGAACAACGCTTGATTTCTCTGAATAAAATTATTTTATTTAAAGTAAATATTGAAATATTTTATTCAATATTAGATTTCTTTAACTTTTGTGTTAACTTCAAATTGAGTACAATTTTTTACACATTTTCCTAGCCACAACCAAGCTCTTTCAAAAAGCTATTAAATTCATGACACACTGATAAGAAAAATATTGACAATTCTCTTAAATAAAATTTTAGGATTTGAGATCTTAATCTAGTAAGTATAGCATATTATTTTTTTATATTTAATTTTGTAAGTTAGTGTCATGCAGAAGTTAGACTCTAGGTTGAGTATAAAATTGTTTTTTTGATGTTTTGACCTATGAAATTTTAAATTTTGAATCTCATAATTTAGATAATAATTCATAATCGAGTGATTAGCAATTGAGTTGTCCAAATAATAAAACACCATAAAAAATTATAACCTACACAAACCACCTAATTTATAAATTATATATATTTTTAGGTAGACAAAAATGGCACCAAAAATATATATATATTACAACTTCTAAAATTAATTACTTACTCAATGAATTATATATGATGCATAGCATTAAATAAAATATCCTCAAATTAAATAAAATAGGACCCACCAATTTCACAATGTTTCTCGAATTTATATGTCACAATGCTATGTCACAATGCATCTCAAATTTATGCATTACAACGTTTCCTTTGCAACTTCTGGTGCAATTGCTAGTTTATTATTGTTGTTAAAATTTGAAAGTTGAGGGAAGAGGGAGGTTTAAAAAGAAATGCTATTCGTCCATAGCATGATATTTATTTATGTTTGATTAATCAGATTGCGAATGCTACACTCTAGAATTTTCAAATTAATTATGTTTGATTGAATTTTCAAATTAATTATGTTTGATTAATCAGATTGCTAATGTGACAATCTAGAATTTTCAAATTAATTATGTTGGAGAAAATTTAGTTGAAACTGTACGAATGCTACAATCCAGAATTTTCAAATTAATATTGGAGAAAATTTAGTTGAAACTTGGTTACAGTTGACTTTGAGTTAAAGTAGGTTAATAGATTAGGTTAATAACGTAAGATAACTAAATATACCATTGTTTTTTTTCAAATTAAGATATTATTTAAAAAAGAAGATCTAAATCCTTAACCCTAATGTTCTGTAGGAAGATAGAAAGTAAGATCCAATACATAATTCTTGGATAATACTTATGTTGTGTCGGAAGAGCCCAGTCCTCATCTCTTCCCAGTTCTCATCTTAGGTTGTTTCCCAGTTATCATCTTATGTTGTGTAGGAAGATAGACATAAATACTATGAATTTATGTTGGAAGATGGACATAAAGACTAGAAATTGAGAAAAACAAACCGATCATCCGAAACCATTATAAACAAATCACCTGCACGCATTGAAAAAGCAAACGAAAAACGAGAACGCAAATACGAGGAACTAAAAGAGTTGCCATCTTAACCAGTAAAAAATAACACGTATAAAACACCCAATGGAGAGATCATGGAAAATCTGTAATACATAGGAAGCACACTGAAAAAATACAAAGAAAGTTACATTTGTTCCTTAACCATTATCAACAAATCATCTGCAAACATTAAAAAAAGAAAACGAAAAACGAGACACAAATACGAGGAACTAAATAAGCTACCAACTTCAGCACTCTTATAAAATATCCTATGGAGAGACTATGGAAAATGTGTAATACATAGGAAGCACACTAGAAAAATACAGAGAAGGTTACATTTGTTGTTAGTGTGGGAACACGAGCCTGCATTGCAATTTTACATTGTTGTTTGTGTGAGAACAAGAGCCTGCATCGAAATTTTGACATCCCTCGAAAATGTTATGGCATAATAGAAGAATTAAAATCAGATCAAAAACATGATACCCACATTTAAGATCCCAGTAAATTCTCCACGCAAATTTCAGTGCATCTCATCTTTCCATTTTTTGGACAGCTTCCACATGAGCTACAGTTTCATCTGGGCCCCTGTCGACTGTGCTTTCACTTGGTCCAGGGATAGGCTGAGACTGAGTATATTTTATTTCTCTGAATTCCTGTAGAAGCCAAATGCAACACAAAAGTCTGACAACTATTCTATGAAGTCAAATGCTTTATCCAAGATGAAGCAGGATAAGATTGAAAGAAAACAACAGAGGCACAAAACAACCAAGAATGCAGGAGACAGTGTAATATTAAATGGTTGCAATAAAGATACAGGCAGAAAAGAGTAAATACTTGGCACACTGCAAAAGGGTGGCAAAGAAAATGAGTGGAAAAATCGGAATATGGCATCTCAGGCAGCCCGTTCTTTTTCCTTAGTTGACTTCTATATGGAGCCGAATAACATGGCAAACATGTAAACCAGTACCCAATTGGTCCACACACTAAACAAGCAGCTGCTCCCCAGCATCCACCAAGAAGAAGGTGGGTCATGCATGCTCTGCATCCAAACAAGAATTTGCTAAAACTTAATCCCAAAACTGCCATTATCAGGTTCTACATAACAATATCAGTACAGAAGCTAAGCTATTCTATTATCTGTTGTAATTATAGAAATAACTTCCATAAATCTGAAAGAATTCATGAAAGCACATCATAGCCTAACAATATCAGTACAGAAGCTAAGCTATTCTATTATCTATTGTTGTAATTATAGAAATAAATTCCATAAATCTGAAAGAATTCATGAAAGCACATCATAGCCTATTGGTGTTTTTATAGAAATCACTTCCATAAATCTGCAAGAATTCATGAAAGCACATCATAGCCAAACTATCTGAATCATTCAGGGAGCTTGGAACTTATATTTATCACCGTTCATCAAGAGCACACCAACACTACAGAAGCCAAAGGAGACTTTGGGAAGTATAAAGAATTTGAAAATGTAGAAGGTTATTTAAAAGGAAAATGGTAAATACTAGGACATGAGAAAATAACTCTTTAAATCAAGCAGGATATTCGGCAACTTATAGTAACAAGGGATGCTCTGGGAACTATAAAGAATTTGAAAATGCAAAAGGTTATTTAAAAGGAAAAATGGTAAATACTAGGACATGAGAAAATAACTCTTCTCAAGCAGGATATTCAGCAACTTATGGTAAAAAAGGATGCCCAATGAAGATTTTGAGTGCAGGGAAACATGTGCAGCTCCGTATTTGAGTAAGAACCCAGGTCCATTTCCTGACATATTGTTGACATTAAAGCATAATAGAGTATACAGGCACACGTTAAGTTTATAACAGTTCACTTTCAGTAGTCAGTGTTAAATTCTATCTTCAAACAATTAGATCAACTTTATCTTCTTCAAACTGCTATTATACAGAAGAGGGGAACATGGAAGTGAAGCTTTTCAGTATTGTTGACTGGAATGCAATCTGCATTGGCATTGACTTTTACAGCTATTATTTGTTAGAAAGCCGAAATAAGAAATGATATTTTTCAGAAGCTATGAAATTGAGAAGCTGATTCCCAGGGGTAGGAAACGTGTTTCAGGGACCCTAAATGTTTTCAGGCATAGGAAACCCTCCCGGAAAAGTCAGAAAGCTCTGCATTCTTTACTCCATACTTTGTCGGCCATTCCACCCACTAGTTCAAACTCAAAAGCAAGGATATATTTCTGACCTCACCTCACCATTAAAAGAACACAGCAGGATTGGAATTCTTTTCCAAATTTTGGGCACTTTTTTTTTCACCTAAAAGAGCACTCAGCAGTATTAGGGTTTTATCTGACAAAGTTAACTAGTTGTTAATGATAGATCAAGATACTTCTGAAACCCCTGTGTAGCCAATTTATGATTTTGTTTCATGAAACGTTATAAAAAATTGATATTTTGGTCTGCTGAGTCCTGAAATACCTGTAAGGATCCTTTTCCCCTGTTTCCGCATAATTCATTCATATGCAACTAACTAATTCATATGCAGCCTCGGGTTGCAGAATTGTACCTAGAGATGCCACGTGCTTACATCCCGGGTAGGGGAGATCGTCCTCACTCTCTGTATTATGCAACACTTCCTAATGTGTGAGATCCGTGTATTATGTTACACTTCCAGGTAGGGGAGATCTGTGTATTATGTAACATTAAAGGGAGATCTTCATTACTATTGTAACACTGGAAATACAGAAAAAAAAAAAACTGAAAATACCAAAAAAACAGAGTATCTCTTTTGTTTCTTTAATCACAGAGTATCTCTTTTGTTTCTTTAATCAGTCATCTGTGATTTGCAATAAGAGGAGGACGATTGTCTGCAGATCCAAACATCTCATATTTTTCTAATAGAAGAAAAAAATCCACCATTTTTCTTGAACTCGCTCCTTAAAACCATCTTAAACCAGATCTATTAAGCTCCTTACTAGCTATAAAGGAACGCTATCCAAAACAAAGTAAATCTATCTTTATCTAAATTTTAGATAAATCTATCTTAAATCAAATAAAATCTAGCTCCAACCTATCCATAACCAAGTAAATCCTACTAAACCTCAAAATAATTTAAAAAAATCCATCGTAAATCCCCGAGCTATTAAAATTGTTTACTGCGTTTTCTTGAATCGAGAATTTATGCGGATCACATCCATGTTATAAAAATCTATCTACTAAATCTGATCTATGAAAAAAGTCTACATTATAGCATAAAAGGTCATGGAGATTAACTATCTACGCTAAACATATACGCTGATTAATCTCACAGCGCACAGATATTTCTGGGCCCTCCCATGGCAGAGTTACACCAATTGCTACCAACTTTGAAAAAAATTAAATTACACCAGAGTTACTAACTGGATACATTCAGGTGTATGATTGACTACTGGATACATTCAGTATTTGGAAGTGTCAAAATAGTAGTTCACTATGTTTTGAGAGATGGAATTATGTTGATAGAGTGATTTAATATGTAGATTATTTTTTGTGTATCTTGAATAAATGAAGTGGCGCCTTAGAGTGAATAGTTGAGAAAGGTTTAAAAGTGTATCTTGAATAAATGAAGTGGCGCCTTAGAGTGAATAGTTGAGAAAGATTGTAGTCTACCAAGGTTTAAAAGTGGATAGAATGTCGATAAAAAGAGATCAAAGTCCAACAAATGATGGTCAGAAGCAATGGTATCTTGAATAAATGAAGTGGCAACTTAGAGTGAATACTTGAGAAAGAGAGAGTCTACCAGAGTTATTACTGATGGTCAAAGCAATTGTGTATCTTTACCAGAGTTATTATCTTTACAAGAGTTATTACTGATGGTCAGAAGCAATTGTATCTTGAATAAAGCAATTGTGTATCTTTACCAGAGTTATTATCTTGTACAAAGCAATTGTGTATCTTTACCAGAGTTATTATCTTTACAAGAGTGTTATTATCTTTAATAAGAGTTAAAAGAGTTATTACTGATGGTCAGAAGCAATTGTATCTTTGTATCTTGAATAAATGAAGTGGCTAATAAATGAAGTGGCACCTTAGAGTGAATGGAGTGAATGGTTGAGAAAGAGTGAGTCCATCTCAGTTCGGAAGTGGATAAAGAGATCAATGTCGAAAAATATGTGTCACAACAATAATGAAATCACATAAATATATTTTTGAGTTTGACCTCTTTTTGGTGTGGTCTTCATTGGCATTTCTATCCACTTTTGAAGTTTTGTATAGGACCATCGCCACTCAACCATTGCCATTTCATTGGCATTGCCACTCAACCATTGCCATTTTATTGATTGAAAAATTCAATCAATTGCTTTTAGGGGTGGTTAATATTTGCAAGTGCGTTAATTTTCAATGCTTTTTCAAAAAAAAAATTACAGCCAAAATTTTATATAAAGACTATAAAATTATTAGAACTTTGAATAATTTTACAATAACATTGTAAAACATTTTACAAATTGAATATTATGTACTAATGAGATTAGCCAAAGTTTCTAAACTTTAAAATAAATTCCATTCTTATAGTCATTAGAAACCTTTAAAATAAATTTCCATCCTTACAGTCAGTAGAAACCTTTAAAATAAATTTCCATCATTATAGTCATTGTAGTCAGTAGAAACTTTAAAATAAATAAACGCACACATTCTAATTATGGGCAGTGGCTCAGGTGGAAAAGTAAAGAAAGAACCGTCTGCTTTCTCAAAGGAAAAGGCCGAGGCCGCTATTGCTCCAAATGAAATCCCTCTGAAAAAAATTTCATAGTGGTAGATTATGGCATTAATAACACTGATGAATCCTCCTCATCCTCTGCGCAGATAGAGAAGAGCTTACGGGCTTCAAACGTGTTGATTTCATCTTAGTAAATAACACTCACGTATCCTAGATACGGAAGAGCTCACGGGCTTCAAACGTAGGTAGATTTCATCCGATAAAATCCATCTTAGTGCGGTATTGCTTTAATTGAATCGGTACCATCCAATCTACCAAGGTTCTCCACACACAACTTCATCACTGCCATAGTCTAACTAGGTTGCTTTTTTTTTTGAAAATCACTTCATCAATGCCATAGTCTAACAAGGTTGCTTTGTGTGGAAATTTAGGTTTTGGAGGAAATTTAAGCAAGATTTTATCAATGCCATAGTCTTTTCAGAGTTTATCAATGACATAATCTAATTAGGTTGCGTTTTTGCTTTAAAAATCATGGAAATTTAGGCAAGATTTTAATAAAATCTGGTAGAGATTTTTGAAAATCTAAGTTGCAGCTAACAAACTTCAAGATTTTGGATGTCCCTGAAGTTTTTGATGGTGCTGAATCCATTTTCACCATGGAAAACATATTCAAATTTCTTCACCACCGATCTAACATGAGCCTAGAGATCAAGAAAATCAAATTTCTTGAGGTACAAACTAACTAAACTTATTTAGAGTGCTTGATTTATGAGGTTAGAAAGCTGCAAACTAAGAAAACTTATTCAGAATGCTTGGTTTTTTTTATAAGTCAGTAACTTATTTTAAAATGCTTGGTTTTTTTATAAGTCAATATTAATTCATATTAAAATATTAATATTTTATTATATAATGTTAAAATATAACTTATTTTAGACTGCTTGGTTTTTTTCATAAGTCAATATTAATTCATATTAAAATATTAATATTTTATCATATAATGTTAAAATATTTTCTGCCTATTGATCAGCTATTTTCTGCCTATTTTCTTTTTTCTTTTGTGAAGTGCAAACTAAGAAAACTTATTTTAAAATGCTTGGTTTTTTTTTATAAGTTAATATTAATTCATATTAAAATATTAATATTTTATTATATAAAACATTTTCTTTTAATGTGTATATATATAGTAAACATTATGGGTTAAAAATATTAAACTAAGAAATGTATATATATAATTAATATTATGGATTAAAATATTAAACTAAGAAAACTTAGAATGCTTGGTTTTTTTATTAGTCAATATTAACTCATACTAAAATATTAATATTTTGTTAGATCTAAGACTTTTGTGATCCATAATGTAGATAGAAAATCTTTCGAATTAATCACATCATTAGGATTTGGTCGACGTTTCGAACCATCTAATGTGGTTCATCCTCAGGACAAGGTGAAGAATGAAATCGATCTGAATGAATAAATAGTAAGGATGCGTCATTGCCTTGAGTTAGCTATTAAAACTAGCCGGAAATCGATCTGATTGAATAAATAGTAAGGATGCATCATTGCCTGGAGTTAGCCGGGCAATGATGCATCTTTACTATTTATTCATTAGATCGAATTCTTCACCTTGTCCTTGTCCTAGGAATTCTTCACCTTGTCCTTGTCCTAGGAATTCTTCACCTTGTCCTTGTCCTGAAGATGAAGGATCGATCTGATTGAATAAATAGTAAGGATGGTAATGATGCATCCTTACTATTTATTCATTAGATCGAATTCTTCACCTTGTCCTTGTCCTGAAGATGAAGGATCGATCTAATTGAATAAATAGTAAGGATGCATCATTGCTTGGAGTTAGCTAGGCAATGATGCATCCTTACTATTTATTCATTAGATCGAATTCTTCACCTTGTCCTTGTCTTGAAGATGAAGGACATTAGATGGTTCGAAACGTCGACCTATATTAATATTTCATTATGTAATGTTAAGATATTTTCTTTTAGCATATAAATATATATGGTTAATATTATAATATTTTATTATATAATGTTAAGATATTTTCTTTTAGCATATATATATATATGTAGTTAATATTATGGGTTAAAAATATTACATATTTACCTATTATATTATGATAAGCCAACCAAGCCAGCACTAGAGAGGGCGCAGTCCAAGGAAAGAAGCTACGACACCAATGATATCGACCAACAAAGCCCACCCTTACTAGAAGCACCAAGGACCAGCAAAGCCCACCCCTACCAGAAGCACCATGGGTAGATACTAATTAAATATGAATAAAATATGAATATGGATACCTATATATGCATATTCATATATGGAAAACTAATTAAATATGAATAGAGGTCACCAGATAGCCAACCAAGCCCCAAGCCACCACCAGAGAGGGCGCAATCCTAGGAAAGAAGCCACGATACCAATGACCAACAGAGCAGCACTAGAAAGGGTGCAGTCCAAGGAAAGAAGCCATGATACCAATGATATCGACCACCAGAGCCCACCCTTACCAGAAGCACCAAGGACCAATAGAGGCCACCCCTACCAGAAGCACCATGGGTAGGTACTAATTAAATATGAATAAAATATGAATATGGATACCTATATATGCATATTCATATATGGACAACTAATTGAATATGAATAGAGGTTACCAGATAGCCAACCAAGTCCCAAGCCAGCACCAGAGAGAGCACAGTCCAAGAAAAGAAGCCCCCCTACTAGAAGCACCAAGGACCAATGGAGCCCACCCCTAATAGAAGCACCAAGGGTAGATACAAAATACGAAGATAGAAGCACCAAGGGCAGATACTAATTAAATATGAATATGGATACCTATATATGCATATTCATATATAGACAACTAATTAAATATGAATAAAGGTCACCACATAAGCCGCAGTCCAAGGAAACACGATACCAACGACCAACAGAGCCCACCCCTACCAAAAGCACCAAGGACCACCAGCAGAGCCCACCCGTAGATACAAGATACAAAATACGAAGATAGAAGCATGAAGAGCAGATACAAAAAAAATACAAAGATAGAAGCACCAAGGGCAGATACTAATTAAATATGAATAATATAGATATGAATAAAATATGAATATGGATACATATAATAGAGGCACCAGTCCAAGGAAACACGATACCAACGACCAACATAGCCCACCCAAGAAACACGATACCAATGACCAACATAGCCCACCCCTACCAGAAGCACCAGGAATACGAAGATAGAAAAATAATATAGACAACTATACTTAAACATCACATTGATTTTCTTATCACATACTTACACATCACACATTACACACGGCATTGCTTTTTTATCACATTTATTTTTTATTTTTTTATTAAAAGCAATATTAGAAAATAATTTATTTTTATTTAAAGAATAACTAAATATTACATTTTTATTGCAATATTAGAAAAAAAATTATTTCTATTTTAAGAATATTTTGAAAATATTGTATTTATATATATTATGTGTTAAAAATTATATTATATCATACTAGACAACTAATTAAATATCCATATTTATATGTATATTTATATATGCATATTCATATGGTTGATATGAATATGGACAACTATATATAGATATTCATATAGACAACTATGGAGAACTATATATGCATATTTATAGTTGCTTAAATATCACATTTTTATTAAAAGTAATATTAGAAAATAGAAAATATTTTATTTTTATTTTAAGAATATTTTGAAAATATTTTATTTATATATATTTTTTATTAAAAGTAATATTAGAAAATATTTTATTTTTATTTAAGAATATTTTGAAAATATTTTATTTATATATATTATGTGCTAAAAAAATATATTATGTCATACAAGACAACTAATTAAATATCCATATAATTAAATATACAACTATATACTATATATATGCTGATATACATATGGACAACTATATATACATTCATATTCATATTTATAGTTGATATCCATATTCATATTGATAACTATATATCCATATTCATATTGATAGTTGATCTCCATATTCATATGGACAACTGTAGAATGAGAAATGGACGCGGTATATTTTACGGCTATTTTTCTGTGGGGCTGTAGACTATAGAATGGACTGTAGAATGAGAAATGGATGCGCTATATTTTACTCCTATTTTTATAGAAAGCTAGATGGAATTTGATAGTATTTGTTTTTAGAGAAAACTGAATAGAATTTGATCGATTGGGATAAAATTCTGAATTTGATAATGGATGATATATTTTACATTAAGAGAAACCATTTGCCAGTAACTCTTACAGTGAATTTGATAATGGATGATAAATTTTACATAAAGAGAAACCAACTCTTACAGTGAATTTGATAATGGATGATATATTTTACATTAAGAGAAACCATTTGCCAGTAACTCTTACAGTCAGATCTAGAGGTGTTTAAGGTGTGTCCTGAGGTTTTTAATATATCTGGAGGTAAAGGGTGGTTTTTAAACTTAAATACCAGTTCCAAAAACACAAGGGTGGTTTTTAAACTTAAATACCTATTCCAAAAACACAATTGGACGAAGTTTTCCTTCTGTTCCTGTTCAACATAAAAATTTAAACATACAACTGGGAAATACAGACCTGAATACAGACCTTTCGTAAAATTAGGAGCTGGTTTGAATGAGACAGATTCTTAGCTATTAGGTAAACTGGATAAGGAGAGGCCGCATCTTTTATAAAGTACACTTGTCATCTGTATAGGGCATTGATAGCTTTAGCATGGCACATGAGCATAGGACAAGCTGGCTTCAAAATAGGAAAAACTAAACATTAAATTTTATACCTTTCCAACAAAAGTAAATAGTTGGTAAAAAAAGAAAGTAAATAGTTGATAAAAAAATGGAAAAGATGGATGGAATAAGATGGTTATTATTGCTCTCAATCTTCGGAATCAAGTTCTATTCGGAATCAAGTTCTGTTCCTACTCAAGGAGTTTTGAATAGGCAGTGATCAAGTGTGCTGCTGGATACTCATTATGTCTCATTATGTGTTTTTTTTATTTTTAGATTTAGGGTAATTGGTAACTGGTGAGAGTTGCCTGAGCAAGGCCCGGGTTCAAATTCAACTGGCTGTGACTATAAACCTAGGCTAGGTGCAACAGCCTGCAAGCCCCAGGCAATAGCAATGAACTTATGCCTCAACAAGAGCTGAGAGGTCCGCTCTCGGGTCGCCTACTCTTCTAGCCAAGACACAACAGGCATACGTCTCCACGAAGATTTGAACAAGAGCTGAGAGGTCCGCTCTCGGGTCGCCTACTCTTCTAGCCAAGACACAACAGGCATACGTCTCCACGAAGATTTGAACTTTGGTGGATTGGATGAAGAAGATTTGAACTTTGGTGGATTGGATGAAAGTCATCTCCCTCCACCGTCAACACTTCTTCATGATCCTAAGGTCAAGAGTTGAAAACCCTAAAGCCCAAACACTTCTCGATGATGTTAGGTTTAAGAGTTAAAGGTCCAATTTAAAGAATTCAAAACCCTAATGCCCAAGCACTTCTTGATGATGATCTTAAGGTCAAGAGTTCAAAATCAAGAATCCAAAACACTTTTTAACTCTGAAAGTTGCAGGTATCAAAGGACATAGGGGAATCATTTCTTTGAAAATTCCTGAAACAGGTATGGAATTTAGGAAATTTACCTGAAGAATGAGACATCGCCGTCTGTAATGCTATGTACATTGCGTCCAAACAAAACACATGGACAGACAGCACCACACGCTGTTGATGCTGGATCCTTTGTTACTTCTATTATTTCTGATGACCATCTGTACTCCTTTGACGATGCAGCCATCACCTCTAATTCCTTCGACGTATCCAACAAATAGGAAACTGTTTTTTCTTCCACCCGGAAACTGATTTTTCTTCCGCACACACACTGTGCATTATGACCATTAAAACCCACGAGAAGAAATCAGGTACAGCACCTTACTTTCATTATCACTGTAACTACTTGATTGTGATTGCATGTTCCTCTGCCATTTGGCGACTGGAAAAACTCGGCCAATGCATAGATCCTTCATAATGACACGTGTTTCATACGTGGAGGAAAAGGGTATGGCGTGTCTAAAGGCGAACAGTCCGAAAGAATTAGAAATAACTACAAACTCTTCAGCGCAATGAATTGCCAACACGTAGATATTGGAGGATATGAGAACACACAAAAACGAGCAGCGAGGCAGTTGGGTTTTTTCCTCTGTACGCAAAAGAGCTTAAAGCTTGATGGCAGGCATTCTGTGAAACTATGTTTAATATAGGAATGAATGAATGATATTTTGAGGTAGTTGGTTTTTTTTACTCAAAAGAGCTTAGAGCTTAAATCTTGATGGCAGGCATTCTGTGAAACTATGTTTATTGTATGAATGAATGAATGATATTTTAAAGTTTATGAGATTAAAAATAATTTATTAATATGATTTTTGGTAAGTTCGTTATAGAGGCATTATGTGAAACTATGTTTAATGTATGAATGAATGAATGATATTTTAAAGTTTATGAGATTAAAAATAATTTATTAATATGATTTTTGGTAAGTTCGTTATGGAGTGAGATGCAAAGGGATTTTCGGTTAAAGTCGAGTAGATTTCATGATTGATAATATATGTATATTTTTAAAATTCTATAGGTTAAGTAGAATATGTATTATTTTTTAGTTGAAGATATAAAATAATAAAGATGAATTACATTGGTTGGTTGATGAATTATATTGGTTTGTTGGAGTCCATAATTTTTTGTATCATGTGACTTTTTTCCAAAAGAGTAACATAAAAGTTATATATAATTTAGAAAAGTTAATATATTAAAAATTAATTTTATAAATTTTATATATTCACAATAAATATTAAAATATTTAAATTTGACATTGCTATAATTTAAAAAATTATAAAAATTAATTATATTGTTATTATTATTAAGAAATTATATATATATGAAAAACATGAAGATTTACTTCCACTTTACTATTAATATTTTTAATCTACAAATAGTGTTGGTTACAATATCATGGGTCAACTAAAAAAACCTAAGACATTTTATATGAAGCTTCTTCATGTTGTATTTTTTTAATTAATCGATTTAATTAAAAAAAGTAAAAAGAACATAACTACTTTAAAAGAAATCTGAACAATTGATCTGTATATACTATAAGGAATATTTTAAAATATTTCACACAAATTAAATCCCTAACATAATTATTTTGGAAATAAATTGAAGCCATTAATTTATGTATATTATTATAAATATTCTAAGAATATTTTATAAATATTAAATTTCTATTATTCACTTGAAAATTTATTAATAATTTCTAAAATTAATTTATAGATACATAATTACAAAATTAATCATTAAATAGATCTCATAAAGGTCTAATTATTATGAAATATTCTTTCTTTTCTTAGATATATGTAAATCATGTTTTTAGAAAAGTAAATGTATAAGGAAGTGTTGTGTATAGTTTAGTAGTCCTTTGTGTTGCAAATCGATTTTTGATAATGTATTAGTTAGGGACTAAACCAAAGTCAACTTTAAAATTTTAAATCAAAGTTTTATGAATTATATATTTTTATGGGTTTTATGATTTTAATCAAAGTTTAATTTTGGAAGTTTTATTTGGCTTTTTTCCAAGGCATTGATTGTATTAAAAATTAAGATATCACTAGTTTCGATGAAAAGAGTTTTTTAGGCTATTTTTTCTGGTAAAATAATGATAGGATTACTTAGCATTAGTTTTTTAGCAATAAATATTTAGTTAACTCTCTCTAATTGCCTAAGTTTAATCAAGTCCTTTGGGTTGTCTTTCATGACATTTGGGCTTTGCCTGAAAAGCAACTAGGGTCTCTTCCCCTTGTCTTCCAACCTTTGCCTCTGCGAGATCAAGTTAAACAATTTAACTTGCAATTCAATCTGCAATGAGTTAGTTGCTAGTCTTGGAAGATATGTTGTGGGCCTCACCACCACACCTAGTGTTTGAATTTCCTACCTTTCAGATTCGAAGTACATTTTCCTGGGAATCTCATTTTGTTCTTGTCTACCCTTACATACATGACATTGTCTTCCATACTGCAACCTCTGATCTCTTGTGGTATCTACTATTTGGAGACTATTGTCACTTTATATCGTATATCAATTATGCAATATAAATGTACACTCAAAACAATGGATTTTTGTTCAAAAAAAACATCTACAATATAAATGCACAAACATTGAAGTAGTTTTTTGTTCACAACAAATAAAATTTTAATTATTTTATTTATTGAAAAATAGAAAATCCCAAACCTATTGATCCTTCTTTGTGGGAATCAAGACTAAAGTGAATTAATTTTTATTCATGCACTCGTTTGTATGACGATTGGAAGTGGAGCATTAAAGAGCATACTATGGCATGTGAAGTAAGGAAAAAAGATCAAGGTTATGTAAGGCACTTGATTTTTCCCCATGAGTATCAAGAATCTTTCTTTCCCTCAACAGAGATAGCTAGAAGGTAGATAAATCACAACGCTTAGGTAGGTGCAAAGATAGGTGTGCTTGTCTGCTTAGAAAGCTAACCAAACCAAAGGAGCTAGGTTCCTCTAACATCACCTATGACCTTATCTATACAACTAACACTTCATGTTATATCAATATCATGTGCCCAACTAATCCAAGCCATAGAAAACTAAACAAGATAGTAAAGTGGTGCAAGTAGTACAGAGTGAGGCTTTTGATGCCTAGCTCCGCTCATCACTACTAATGAACTTCGGTGATGGAGTGAATTTCATATATGGTTGTAGTATATGGAACGAGCCCTTCAATGGGGGTATATATGACTCCATTGAGGGAAATAAGGTGCTAGTGAGGAACGACTAGCTTCTTATAAAGCCAGGTATTTACATAGTTAGGTATTTACAATAACTCTAATTTGGCAGAGGAATGTTTGTCTTTCACTGATCCTTTATGCCCCAAGCGACTAAATTGGCTAAAATTCAAGTGAAGAAGACTTCAAACAATCAGTGATGTCTATCAGATAGGAAGTTAGATCACTGAACCAAAAGAATGAACATGCTTTAAAGAGATCTTCTTAGCTTAATAGAGACAAATTTGTGTGGAAAAAACTGTAAACTAGTGAAATTTTTCTTTCTTTGAAGAAATTTTATTCATTTCCTAGAGAGAGTTTGATTTGGCTATTATCATTCTTGCGACGATTCATAATGTAGAAATAACTCAAAATTTGTAGTTGCTAATGAATTTAGACAAAAAACAATAGACACAAATTTCTTCTACTCAATCTGCGGAAATGAAAACATACAATAGAAACACATGCAAACATTCAATCACAATGAACACAATATTTTTACTGGGGAACCCAACTGGGAAAAAACCCTCCTCTATTTATATTATATCATATGAGAAAAATGATCTATTACAATGACAACTTCAATCCTTGAAGTTCAACCTACAATGCAATACTGATCTCTTCCTGCTGAGACTGCTCTACAAAATTCTTAGCCAAAATAAGTATTTTTCTTCCTCCTATTTCCTTGCACAATTCCTGCTCCTAAAAAATAGGAAGAGCTCCCATTTTCTTGTACAATCTCAAGATAATTCCTCACCTATTACATGCAAATTGTGTACACTCTCTAGTATACAATAATAGATACACTGATTCATTTTTCCTCCACTCAACTAGGCAATTCAAATTGCATGCATGAATAGGGATATTTTTAGTAAATTGATTTCTTAACTGAGAGATAAATGAGTTAAAAAAAGTTACAACTGTTCAAATGAACTTTCACTGACTTTATTCAAGACTAGAGATTAGATAACTTAGTTTCACTAACTATAACTCCACTAAATTGATAGATCTTAGCAATAAACTCATGCACAACTCTACTTCTAGCCCACAAACTCAAATTGACTGACTTAACTAAGTGACTTGTCCATGTCTCTACTAGTAACTGCAACTCAAGTCATCCTGCTATCGGGGAATTTTGAATTTCTCCATTTGACTAAGGCACATGTCAAATGAAGCATTTTACTTGATATATTTTAACACTCCCTCTTAGCAAGGAAAGGGTTGTGCACAACCTCAATCCTTCTCTAGTGGAATTTACTGTAACACAACTAACACTCCCTCTCATATTTTTGTTTCTTCTACAACCATTGTAACTCAGAAGCATATAAAATATTGAATCAATTGTGTCTCTGAGCTGCAACTGTCTCTTGAGTCTCTGGCTGCTACTAGCTCGTGCACTGTTCCTCAAGATATAAATGCATCAACTGACATTGATTCTTCTACTATTGAATATTGTGGGCCCTTGTAGCAAGGGTAATGATTCAAGAGAATATTATACGACTTTTTCTGCTCTCCTATGCACCCTGCCCAAATCTTTACAAATATCGGTCTAAGTCTCTACATCACCCCACCTCACTCCTGAAGGTATAGTTGCATGCATGGCGAAATAAACCTCTAGCTTGTAGATATTTTTAACCTGAACACCAATTTTTTTTACTTTTCCAGTAGCAACATGCTTCAAATAATCTTTCCCCTTAGTGAACAATACATCATATCCATAGTATTCAAGTACAACTACAAAAACTAGATTTTTCATTCAACCAGGAACATACATTACATCCTTTTGGTGACTATGGGAGTCTGAATCCCTCTTAAAGGTGATATTTACAATCCCTTTAGTAATATACCTTCCATCATCTCCAAGATCTATGGGTAATTGTAGGTCCTTCTCCTCTAGGATGATGAAGAACTCCTTATTTCATTTCATATGATATGAAGCACCAGAGTCTAGGTACCACTCACTCTCTCTTATTGTGCTTTCCATGCAAGAAATGAGGGTGAAATCCAAATCAAATTGTGATGCGAGAGAATCTCCTCCTTCTCCTGTTGTAGACTCTTTACTGGATTTCTTGTGTGGAAACTTGGTTGCATAATTTCCTTACTCATGGAAATGAAAACATTTAATTTTATTGAGGTCTTTCTTCTTGCCATGGTTCTGGATGGATTTTTCCTTGGCTTGGGCCTTGTTTCCTTTAGAACTCTTTTATTTTCCAACTAGAGAATAATATTCTTCCTCATTATCTCTAGATGTGACACCATCTCTAGTTTTCTTCTAATCTCCTCCTACACCAAATTAGACCAAATTATCTTCCAATTTGGAAGCTTGTCTATTCCATTAATTGAATCATGATAGTTGTACCAGGAATTAAAAAGAAAAAAGATATCTAATATCACAAGCTCATATGGTAGCACAGTCTCTCCTACTCCTCCAATTTCATTTCTGACCTTAGTGGATCTCGATAGGTTCTCAACAATGGTTTCATTTTTCTGTGTTCGAATGTTCTTAAGCTTATCTTTCAATGCCAAATTCATCGCATCAATGTTGCTTTGGAATATGTCTATGAGGGTCTTCCACATTTAATAAGAATTCTACTTGCCATGAAAACTCGAAACCACATGGTCTCTAACTCCCTCCAAGATAATCCTCTTGGATTTTGCAGTATCTTTCTTCCATTGTGCATCTAATGTTGCTAGTTTTGGAATATCCATTTGCGTGTACTCCAATACTCCATTTCCATCCATCACAACTTTCATTCTGTCTTTCCAATCTATGAAATTTTAAGTTCCCTCCAATGCATACTCAAGCCTCAATCCATAGAAGGAAATTATTCTCGCACTAAAGAAATTTTTCTCCAAAAATTTTGTTATTCGATTTTTTTATGAGAGAAGATATGGAACTTGGTTTCTATGTAGTCTTCAATAGCTTAGATACCATGTATAAATAGCTGAAAATTTACAGATGCTAATGAATTCAGACTGAAAACAATTGACACAAATTTCTTCTACTTAATCTATGGAAAGAAAAACATACAACATAAACACATGCAAACATTCAATCACAATGAACATGGTATTTTTACTGGGGAACCCAACTAGGAAAAAACCCTCCTGCGTTTGTATTATATTTCATGAGAAATATGATCTATTACAATGAAAACTTCAATCCTTGAAGCTCAACCTATAGTGCAATACTAATCTCGTCCTCCTGAGACTGCTCTGGAAAATACTTAGACAAAATAGGCCTTTTTCTTCCTCCTATTTCCTTACGCAATTCCTGCTCCTAAAGAATAGGAAGAGCTCCTATTTTCTTGGGCAATCCCAAGAGAATTCCTCACTTGATACATGAAAAATGTGTACACTCTCTAGTATACAATAATAAATACATTGATTCCTTTGTTGTTAATTTTGGACAACTAGGTCCAAACTCCATGTTATGATGCTCAGATGAAGATACCAATATTTTTATTTGGTTCCTCTTTCTGAGAGGTGCAATATTGATTTAAATATCATCTTGATCCGATGAGAAGAAAATATATTTTGAATTTATTAATCTATTCAAAATATGTGCAGGTTGGCCTTAAGGTTTTACACCCCTAGCAAATGTGTCACACACCCTCACTGATGGATATATATTAGTCAACATTGGAGGACATTTTCACTCATCACATCACAGATTTATTTCTCTCCTCTTCCGATTGGTTCGAACTACTTGGAGACAATCTTCTATTCACATGTGGGAGAAGGATGTTGACTTTCTGCTGCAGCTAGGGCTTCCACCGCAGGTTTGACCAGCATTGACTTTGGTCAACGCATTGTCAAATGGAGTTGAATTTTGGCACAAAATTTGATTTCTGCAGTCTGTACTATTTGGCACAAGAACCGAGGTCAAAGGTTGATTGTTGACCATGTTGCATTGACTTTCTAGAAAAAATTGACTTTTTGGGTTGTGTTGGCTTTGGTTGGCTTGGATTGTCTGATGAGGGTGATGTGACACATATTGGGCTAGCTGACTGATAAAAAATTTCTAGTTGAAGCATCCCGCTGATCGTCGTAATGCACCAACTCAAATATATATTTCTGGCTTGTCTTCTGTCGATCTATTGGTATGTTCTATCAACATTTTACTTTATTTTTTATGTGATTGCTGTGTGAAATTGAAGAGAAAATAAAGTTTCATCAAGCATAGAACATCTGCATAAATTTACATGGTATCAGAGCTGAAGTGAAGACAAAGCCCTAATTTGTAGCAATCACCGAAGAAGAGGATGGGTTCCTCAAACTACAATGGCTTCAAGGCTGATGACAAATTGACTCGGAAGGATGACTTCCATGCTTGGAAGATGACATTGGATCTTATGTTGGAAGACCAAGATGTTATGGAATATGTGCAGGGTAAAATCCAAGAGCCTCCATCCACTGCAACTGCTGCCACCAAAACAAAGTATAAGAAGGGAGAGATCAAAGAAAACCTGATGATCAGGGACTCAATTCACAAGAGTCTGGTTGCCTACATCTCTGAGTTGGGCACATCCAAAGAGATGTATGATAAGTTGGTCCACATATTCAAGGCCAACAATGTGAATCAAGTCTTATTCTTCAAGAATCAATTGAAGAATCTGAAGAAAGGCAGGGATGAGTTTGTTCAATCATACTTTCTGAAGCTGACCGAGATCAGGAACAATCTGCTGGCTATTGAGGAGACAATAGCTGATTGAGAGATGGTACTCACTTCACTTGGAGGGCTCCCATCCGAATGACATGTGTTCAACACTACCATTCTCAATAATAATGTGATACTTGAATTTTACGAAGTACTATCGAGATGCGTTCAAGAAGAGAAAAGAATGAAGGAGTATGAAAATGAAGGAAATGTTGCCTACACTGCTCATTCCGGAAAGAAGAACTTTGGTGGTCCAAAGAAAAAAGGAAGAGCAGGGGCCCAAGGAAACAAGGGCAAGTGTTACACTTGTCATAGGCCAGGTCACTATGCTAGAGAATGCCCTTTCAAGAAGGATTCTCTCGATAGTGATGACAACAACAACTGTAGGAATGGAAATGAAAGGAAAAACAGGTCCAAGGGAAAGAGAAAGGCTCCCTCCAGCAGAAATGGTCAACCTTTCAAATGGTCAAGAAATTTTAGGTATGAGTAATAAAATGTTATTGATAAAATAAATGAATTCATTCTTGTATCTTCCCTCTCTGTTGCATCTCCACCTGACACTATGGATGTCTGGTTGATAGATAGTGGTGCCTCAAGGCACATCAATGGGTTCAAGGAAGATCTCTCTGATATCGTTGAGAAGGATACTAATCTGGAAATTATCCTTGGAGATAATGCCACATATCCCGTGAAATGGACAGGGACTGTGACCCTCCACTTGTCTCAAGGTCAAGTCCTCCTCTTACAAGATGTACTCTATGTATCTAATTTGAAGAAAAACACTGTGTCTATATCAGCCATGGAAGACAAAGGTTTCAATGTGGAATTCACTGATGGAAAGGTGCGCATGTGGAAGAAGAGCTTCAAGGAAGATATCACGATTTGGTTTAGATTTGATACACTCTACCAGGTTGGAGGAAGTCCACTGGGAGCGATGACAAGTGATAATATCTGACAGAATGAACTATGGCACTAGAGGTTTGGACACCTTCACTATAAATCCCATCCCGAAGCAAGGAAGGTGGTGACGGGGATGCCCAAGTTCTCAAATAATCATGAAGGTGTATGTCAGGGTTGTGCCGAAGGAAAGCATACAAGGGGACCTTTCCCCTCAAGCGTCACAAACACATATGATATCTTGAAATTAGTACATTATGATCTATCTGTTATGCTGCCCATGACATCCTTGGGAGGATGTTCTTATTATATGACGTTCATAGATGACTTATCTCACAAAACCTAGATATACTTCTTGAAGAAGAATGATGAGGATTTCATGTGGTTCCGTACCTTCAAAGCCTTGGTGGAAAATTTGACAAGGAAGAAGATCAAGATTTTGAGGACCGATAATGGCATTGAATATGAGACGAACGAGTTCAAGAAATTTTGCAGAGAAGCTGGCATCAAGAGGGAGACTATAAATGTCTATAATCCTGAGAAGAATGGCGTTGCTGAATGAAAGAACATGACCATTGTGGAAGCTTCCCATGCCATGTTATGTGACCAGGGTCTACCAAAGTTTCTATGGGGAGAATTTGCGAACACTGTTGTGTACATACAAAACCGATGCCCACATTCCCCTCTGGACTCCAAAACTCCCGAAGAGGTTTTCAGTAGTAAGAAACCTGACGTCTCACATTTTAGAGTTTTTGGATGTCCTGTTTATGTGTCGAAAGAGAAGAGGAGCAAGCTGGATGCTTCTGGGAAGAAGGGAATGTTTGTGGGCTACAATGAAACTCCGAAGGCCTATAGAGTTTATGTGCATGGTCAAAGGGCAGTGGAGATATGCCACGATGTCACTTTTGACGAAGATGCTCCCCTGAGGAAAGGAGTCAATCTTCCGAGATCTAAGCAAGACCATGAAGCAAGACCTGGAAATCAAGAAGAACTGAAGAATGAGACGATGCCCAATGCTGAAGGACCAATGGACCCGATTGATCCACCTCCTTCAATGGGGAAGAGACCATCATGGCTTAGGGACACTCTCGAGGATACCGAGGGACATATGGACCAAAGGGGGACATTCCGTGAAAGCAAGAAGCCGAATAGATACCAAGGGTATCTAGAATCCATGAGTACTATTGTACAATCTAAGCCTGGATCTTTTGAGGAAGCCATAAAGCATCAAGTTTGGAAGGATGCTATGCACGAAGAGTATGAGTCCATAATCAAGAATGATGGCTAGGATGTGGTTCCAAGACCGGAGGACAAAGCATTTGTCACCTCGAAATGGCTCTACAAGATCAAACATGGATATGATGGAAGTGCGAAAAAAAAATTCAAGGCAAGATTCGTTTCACGTGGCTTCTCTCAAAATGAAGGCATAGACTATGATGACATAATTGCACCTATAGCCCAATATACCACCATTCGATCTATCATAGCCCTTGTTGCTATGCAAGGATGGAGTCTTCATTAGATGGATGTGAAGACCGCATTTCTACGGTGCGATAAAGGAAGAGGTGTATGTAGAGAAACCTCTGGGGTTCGAAGTCCAGGATCAGGACACCCATGTTTGCAAGTTGAAGAAAGCCCTCTATGGGCTGAAGCAAGCACCCAGAGCTTGGTACAAGAGGATAGATAGATACCTGATGAAGCTAGGATTCAATCGTAGTAATGCTGATTCGAACCTTTACTTCTGTTGAAAATGCAACAAGATGATGGAGCTTAGTGAAATGAAGTCGCCTTCACTAAGTGGGCCCGCAGGCTATTTTTGGCGCAAAGTCTATTTTTAGACATATGGAGCATCGTCTAGGAGTTGCAGTATGTTATTCTTGGATGATTGGTCGAGTTGGTAAAAATAGATGGACCTCTATTTTTAGACATACAGGTCGAAGTCTATTTTTAGATTGCCTGTCTAAAAATAGGTCAGTCAAATATTATTAACCCTTAATAATATTTGGACTATAAAATTCAGTTTATCCTCTTGCAGCACTTCAGTTGGAGCTACGGATGTGGCCCATGCATCTGATAAAAGGAATTACGCTATTCCTAAGTGTTTGGTGAGCTCATGCATGGTTGACTTCAGTTAGAACTCAAGTGGTGGAGTTTGGTGGAGTTGATGAGACAGTTGGTGGAGTTGTGTTCGGGTTAACTTAGTTGAACTAGTTGTATTTAGTTTAACTGGCTAATACACTAGAGATGAGTGGGGTGAATTAAATATTATTTAATTCACTAAAGATTAACTCATTATTCAACTAAAGAACACATCAGTTGACTGCAGTGCATGGACAGTTCAGTGAAGACCAGTGGAAGAGGTAGATGAAAGGGTGAGTTTGCTATTAGTTGTGCATGAGATTTGCACAAGCATTGGAGGAGATTTCCAATGAGGATTGCGCAGTTGAAGCCAAGGAGATTCGAACTTGGATCTCTCATTAAACCAACTTGGATTGCGCAATAGAGGCAGGCAAATAGTGGATGAGTTTTGAACCCGTGACTTGTTCAAAACTGAGCTAGTTTGTGTGTAACTTCTGGAGATAGTACTGAGTACTTGTGAGGAGTATTGTGCTATGTATTGTTACATGTTATCTTCCATTATAATATACAAAATAGCTGGGGGTTTTCAGCTATAAGCTTTCCCCATTACATATTGTGTTTATGTGCGCATGTGACTGTTTCTATTTCCGCATATTGATGATCAATTGTAGAAGAGGTTATGTGTTATGCATGAGTTTGAATTAGTGTGTGACCAGGATAATCTCAGTGGATAAATCTTCATTATTCAGCAAATTTCTACATGGTATCAGAGCGAATTGATCATTGGGATCTATTACAGTGATTACAATTGTATTTCGGTAGACAGAGTCTGTATCGGGCCAGGTAGCCTCTGGATCCATCCTTTCTTTGAAAGGTGATATATCCAGTAAATACCCTTACAGTCGATCTCTGTGCTAGAAATAATTTGTTCTCACAGATCCAGAAGCAGTTGAGTTTTTGAGCTTGGAATTCGAATTTTGCAGCAGATTTTTTTCTTGGTGCCGGAGTTGAAATGTCTTTCAACGGTTTGTGACTCGAGTATGCCCTTGAAGGCAGTTCGAATTATGTTGCATGGAAAGACCAAATGGAGGCGGTATTAGATGATAATGGGCTGAAGGAGTTCATAGATATGGATGTCCAAAAGCCTACTGATCCTGCTAAAATTGAGGCTTGGAAAAAGAAGATGGCGAAATGTCGAAGGATTCTGTTGGAGGGCGTGAAGGATCACATTGTATCCAGCCTGCATGGAAAAGCTTCTCCATATTTGATGTGGAAAGCATTGACAGATCTATTCCAGAGCAAGAGCAACCAAAGGAAGCTGGCGCTCAAGGATAAACTCAGAAACATTAAGATGGAGAAAGGCGACAGTATCGCCAAGTACCTCACGAAGTTCACTCAATGCAGAGATGAGCTGGGAAGTGTGGGGGTGACTGTCGATGAAAAGGACTTGGTGGACCTGTCTCTCCTTGGTCTTCCGAAGAGTTGGCATTCCTATCAGGACTCTGTCAATGGTCGGGAGAAGTTGTCGAGATGGGAGCGACTTTGGGCAGATCTCATGCAGGAGGAGATAAGGCGGACTACCAGGGACAGATCTTCATCAAAGGCATATGATGAAGAAAATTGCGCTTTGGCTGCCAAAGCAAAGAAGGGGAAGAGAAAGAAAGCTTCTCAGTCTGGTGCGAAAGGAAAGAAGCAAGACATGTCCAAGGTGAAGTGTTTTCACTATCACCAGCATGGACACTATGCCACAAATTGTCCGCAGAAGAAGAAAAATAAGAAGGCTGTTGGATCTACAGCGGGAGAGGCATTGGTCTCCCAGTTTGAACTGGATTTTTCACTGATCACATGCTTGGTCTCAAGTATGATGGGATCAGTATGGTTCTTGGACAGTGGTGCGTCATTTCACATGACAGGAGATCGAGATCTGTTTTTAGATCTGGAGGAAAAAGATCTTGGAGTGCACATCGAGATGGGCGATGATGGTAGATACAGTGCGACCAGTATTGGTACCATTACCTTTGAGAGGGAGTCTGGTAAACCCTTCGTATTGAAGGAAGTATTGCATGTTCCAGGATTGATGAAGAATCTGATCTCTGTGGCGATGTTGGAAGACAAGGGGTATGATGTTGTCTTTAGCGAGGGAAAGGCTTTCCTGCGCAGTAAGGCAACTGGTGAGACCCGGAGGATAGGGGTTCGAGTTAAGAACCTTTATCAATTGCAGGTAGATGGCTGCGCGGCAATGGCAGGCAAGGCAGAAGGAGTGGTGAGCCGGGATGATGGCGAGTTGTGGCACCGGAGATTGGGCCACCTTCACCATGGAGCTTTGAAGATACTGCAGCAGATTTATACTAGGCTTCCTAAGGGCACTCTTGCGCAGTCAGATCAGTGCAAGGGGTGTACCTTGGGAAAATATGTGAAATCCACCTTTCACGAGAAGGATAGTCGGGCCACGACGATCCTTGAGAGAGTTCACACAGACGTGTGTGGTCCTTTCTCAGTAGATTCGACAGTAAAGCACAAGTACTATGCGATCTTTGTTGATGATTTCTCTCGGAAGTGCTAGATCTTCTTCATGCAGAAGAAGAGCGAGACATATTCAAAGTTCTGTGAATTCAAGGCGCTGTTTGAGAAGGAATCGGGGAAGCATGTGAAGGATCTTAGGAGCGAAAATGGTGGTGAATTCATCTCTACTGAATTCAAGGACTTTGCAGCGCAGAAAGGATTCGGAGAGAGCTCATCGCACCCCATAACCCACAGCAGAACGGGGTTGCTGAGCGGAAGAACAGAACGATCGTGGGTGCTGCACGGGCGATGTTGCATGATCAGGGCCTACCCCTTCACTTGTGGGCTGATGCATGCAATACTGCAGTGTATGTGCAGAACCATTGTCCTCACAAGATACTTGGCATGAGTACACTAGAGGAGGCGTTTTCTGGCAAGAGGCCTGACATTTCTCATTTGAGGATTTTTGGCTCACCTGTCTACATGCATGTGACGAAGGATGCCAGAAAGAAGCTGGATCCGACCGCAGAGGTTGGAATATTTGTGGGGTACACTGATACGCCCCACAACTATCGTGTGTATTTTCCAGACAGTCGCAAGACTGTTGTGCGACGGGATATCAAATTTCAGGAGGAGAAATCCATGAAGTGTTCGCTTGAGAGGGAGCCACACTTGCATGCAGATGAGGAGCTATTAGTTCCTAAGGATGAGCTTCTGGATGTGGATCAGCCACAAGAGGAAGTTCATGGAGTGGAAGAAACCACTCATGCAGTGCCAACCATCAGAGGGCGCAAGCGCACTACAGAAGCTGAGCGACTGGCTCAAGATGCAGAGAGGGTTGTAGGACCACCTACAGCACAACGCAGATAGAGACAGTCACCGGACCGGTACACTGGATACATGGCTCTTGTGAGCAAATGTGTCGTGACAGAGCCATCCTCTTTCGAGGAAGCTGTGGAGGACCCCGCATGGGTAGATGCCATGGTGGAAGAGTATGATTTGATTATCAGAAACAGTGCATGGGAGATTGTCCCGCGACCGGAGGGGAAATCAGTGGTGGGTTCGCGATGGATCTACAAAGTGAAGCAGGCGGCTGACGGGAGTGTGGAGAAGTACAAGGCAAGATTTTTCGCCCGTGGCTTCTCACAGATTGAGGAAATCTACTATGAGGAAACCTTTGCACCTGTCGCAAGGTATTCTTCCATACGGAGCATCCTAGCTCTCTTAGCGCAGATGGGATGGCACATTCATCAGATGGATGTGAAGACTGCGTTCCTCAATGGAGTCATTGAGGAGGAGGTGTACATAGAGCAGCCCGAAGGTTTCGAGATCTTCAGCAGCGAGTCGCATGTGTGCAGGCTCAAGAGAGCGCTGTATGGGTTGAAATAAGCACCTCGTGCTTGGTACACACGGATAGGCAGTTATTTCACCGGACTTGGATTCTCCAAGAGTGAGGCGGATCCTAACCTATACCAGATTGTGGTGGAGGGTAAGTTGCTGATCATTGTACTTTATGTAGATGATTTGATTTTGACAGGTGATGAACTGTTGATACACTTATGCAAGGCTGATCTTGCAAAGGATTTTGAGATGAAGGACTTGGGCCTCCTTCATTATTTCCTAGGATTGGAAATTTGGCAGCGCAGTGGTGGACTATTTGTTTCTCAGGGTAAGTATGCCCGGGAGATACTAGAGAAGTTCAACATGCATGGCTGCAAGCTTGTTGATACTCCTCTTCCTGGTGGTTGGAGGAAGGAGGATGCTACTTCAGCGGAGGTAGTGGATGCCACTGTCTATCGACAGTTGGTGGGGTCGCTTATGTATCTGGTCAATACACGACCCGATATATGCTATGTTGTTAACCGGCTTTCGCAAGCTATGGTTAAGCCTACCAAGCTCTTTTGGAAGGCAGGCAAGCATGTATTTCGTTATATTAGTGGCACATCGGGATATGTACGTAGTACGGACGGGGAGGATGGAGAGCGAAGCTTGCGGCTTCAACGTGCGGTGCGGCCGGGAGCCCAGCGGGCTAGAAAGAGCACATCGGGAGGAGTCTTCGGTATCGGGTCGAGGATCTTCGGTATCGGGTTGACAACAGTTCACAGTACGGCGAACGGAGAGATGCAGTGGCAATTCGGTTTAGCGAGTCGAGTACATGGCGGCCCGGCAGGCTGCATGCGAGGCTATTTGGATGAGGAAGATCCTCGTCGGATTGTTCGGGTCGCACTTGGAGCCTACTGTGATTTATTGTGATAACCAGAGTTGCATTAAACTCTCGGCTAATCCAGTATTTCATGATAGATCCAAACACATCGACACTAGGTATCATCATATCAGAGATTGTGTGCAGCGAAGAATCATGTTACTTTCATATGTTCCCACGAAGGATCAGGATGCTGACATCTTGACGAAGGCGCTCACCAGGAGAAAATTTGAATTCCACAAAGGTAGGATAGGGGTTGCAGATAATCCATATCTTGTTGAGAGGGAGTGTTGAAAATGCAACAAGATGATGGAGCTTAGAGAAATGAAGTCGCCTTCACTAAGTGGGCCCGCAGGCTATTTTTGGCGCAAAGCCTATTTTTAGACTATGTCTATTTTTAGACATATGGAGCATGGTCTAGGAGTTGCAGTATGCTATTCTTGGATGATTGGTCGAGTTGGTAAAAATATATGGACCTCTATTTTTAGACATACAGGTCGAATTCTATTTTTAGACTGCCTGTCTAAAAATAGGTCAGTCAAATATTATTAACTCTTAATAATATTTGGACTATAAACTTCAGTTTATCCTCTTGCAGCACTTCAGATGGAGCTACGGATGTGGCCCATGCATCTGACAGAAGGAATTACGCTATTCCTAAGGGTTTGGTGAGCTCATGCATGGTTGACTTCAGTTAGAACTCAAGTGGCGGAGTTTGGTGGAGTTGATGAGACAGTTGGTGGAGTTGTGTTCGGGTTAACTTAGTTGAACTAGTTGTATTTAGTTTAACTAGCTAATACACTAGAGATGAGTGGGGTGAATTAAATATTATTTAATTCACTAAACATTAACTCATTATTCAACTAAAGAACACATCAGTTGACTGTAGTGCATGGACAATTCAGTGAAGACCAGTGGAAGAGGTAGATGAAAGGGTGAGTTTGCTATTAGTTGCGACATTAGTTGTGCATGAGATTTGCACAAGCTTTGGAGGAGATTACTTAATGGAGATTGCGCGAGTTGAAGCCAAGGAGATTCGATCTTGGATCTCTCATTACACCAACTTGGATTGCGCAGTAGAGGCAGGCAAATAGTGGATGAGTTTTGAACCGTGACTTGTTCAAAACTGAGCTAGTTTGTGTGTAACTTTTGGAGACAGTACTGAGTACTTGTGAGGAGCATTGTACTGAGATTGTTACATGTTATCTTCTATTATATTACAAGTAAATTTAGGGGTTTCCATTCTAAAGTTTATTACATATTGGCTGTTTATGTGCGCATGCGACTGTTTCTATTTCCGCATATTGATGATCAATTGTAGAAGAGGTTATGTGTTATGCATGAATTCGAATTAGTGTGTGACCAGGATAATCTCAGTGGATAAATCTTCATTATTCAGCAAATTTCTACAACTTCAAGGTTGATAGAGAGAAGCCTCTCATTCTCGTGTTGTATATGGACGACCTCTTCCTGACAGGTGCTGACCCTCTCATTCATCAGTGCAAGAGGGAGCTCGCTACTGAGTTCGAGATGAAGGACCTAGGACTGATGCATTACTTCTTAGGCCTGGAGGTCTGGCAGAGACCTGACGAGATTTTCCTTTCTCAAGGAAAATACATTGTGAAGCTTCTGGAAAGATTTGGTATGGTGGACTATAAGTCCGTGTCGACACCGATGGAGCTCAAATTTAAGAAGTTGAGTGGCTGTGCTACTGGGCCCGTGTTAGAAAATCCTACTGATTATCGTCAACTCGTAGGGGCCCTGATGTTCTTAGTGAACACTCGTTCGGACGTATGTTTTGCGGTGAAAACTTTGAGTAAACACGTGGTTGATCATACCATTCATTGGGTTGGTGCCAAGAAACTCTTGAGATATCTTTGTGGCACAATAGACCATGGGTTGAGATACACTGTCAGGAGCACACCACTCCTTGGATATACTAATGTCAATTGGGCTGGCAGTGTGGTGGATCGCAAGAGCACATCTGGATGCTGCTTCACACGTAGATCTACTTTGGGCAGGAAACGGAAGTCGGTAGCCTTGAGCACCATTGAGGCTGAATACATTGCAGCATATATGGCCCGTTGTGAAGTCACTTGGTTGCGAAAGCTCTTTAATGAGCTATTCGAGCATGTGCTATATGCCATCATTATCCTTTGTGATAACCTGAGGGGGATTCGTTTGTCATAGAATCTTGTTTTCCACAATTGATCCAAGCATGTTGATGGCTAGTTCCACTTTATCCAGGATACGGTACAGGGAGGCGCCGTAAGGCTCGATCATATAGGAACTGATGAGCACGTCGCAGATATTCTCACAATGCCCTTGGGGAAGGTCATGTTCCTAAGCTTCTGTGAGAGTCTTGGAATCGTGGAACAACCTTATTCTGAGGGTCTTGTTGGACGATGAGCTCTTGGAGCTCTGGGGGGGCTTTAGGGATAGCTTCTCGGAGCTATAAGCAACCACAGGGCTAGGCTTTCCAAACCTTGTTGGTGTGATTCTATGCCACTGTTGTGATGATTGAGTTGGTTCACCTCTCATTGTCTGTGCCCCATATGCATCCTAACCATTTGAGTTCCAGACTCATGGGAAGTACCTCTCATTTGGCCAATGAGGTGGGAAAAGCTAGACACTAGTAGTAAAGACTGATGGACGCATCAAATATTGTCATACTCTCTATCTAGGATGGCACGATCCAACCACTTGATCTAGGATCAAGTCTAGAGAGGTTTCGGACCTCTAATTGACTTTGGGTCAGTGAAACTAACTTCGGGTTAGTATATGACTCTCTTGAGTCCAAGTGAGGTTTCAGACCTCCTACTAACTTCAAGTCAGATAAACCAACTTCGGGTTGGTATGAGACTCTTTGTGAGTCCTATATAGGTTTCAGACCTTTGGGCTGAATCTGTCAGCCAGGAATGATGTATTTGTGACTGACCCACTTCTGTTTTGAAATAAAGAAGCCAAAAAAGCAAGTTATGTGGGATGACGCACGATGTTTGGATTGCATAGGTGGATAGAGTTCTCCCTAGTTGAGAGGGAGTGTTAAATTTGGACAACTAGGTCCAAACTCCATGTTGTGATTCTCAGATGAAGATACCAATATTTTTATTGGTTTCCTCTTTCGGAGAGGTGCAATATTGATCTAAAGATCATCTTGATCCGATGAGCAGAACATTTATTTTGAATTTATTAATCTATTCAAAATATGTGCAGGTCGGCCTTAAGGTTTTACACCCCGAGAAAATGTGTCACACACCCTCACTGATGGATATATATTAGTCAACGTTGGAGGACATTTTCACTCATCACATCACACATTTCTCTCTCTAGTCTTTTGATTGGTTCGAGCTACTTGGAGGCAATCTTCTGTTCACGTGTGGGAGAAGGACGTTGACTTTTCTTCTACAGCTAGGGCTTCCACCGCAGGATTGACCAACGTTGACTTTGGTCAATGCATAGTCAAACAGAGCTGAATTTTGGCACAAACTTCGATTTCTGAAGTCCATAATATTTTCCACAAGAACTGAGGTTAAAGGTTGACCATTGATCGTGCTGTGTTGACTTTGACTTGCTACTATTCTATGTTGACTTTATGGACAACGTTGACTTTATGGAAAACATTGAATTTTTGGGTTGTGTTGAATTTGGTTGACTTGGATTGTCTGATGAGGGTGATGTGACACATACTATGCTAACTGGCTAATAAGACTTTACTGGTTGAAGCATCTTGCTGATCGCCGTAATGCACCAACACAAATATATATATTTTTGGCTTGTCTTCTATCGATCTACTGGTATCACTAGTAGAAAATGATGAAATTAATGACTAGGTGACTAAAAAAGTTAGTCACCGCAATTATTTCAAGTGAAATACTACTAAATTTGAGAAATTTTAAGTGACCGAACTAAAAATGACTAATTAAATGACTAATCTAGTTTAGAGATAAAATATACGACTAGATAATAAGTGACTAAACTAAAAGCGACTAACTTAAATGACTAATTTAGTCTAGGGATAAAATATACGACTAGATAATAAATGACTAAAGTAAAAGTGACTAACTTAAATAACTAATTTAGTCTAGCATTAAAATATATGACTAGATAATAAGTGACAAAATTAATAATGACTAATGCAAATGACTATTATAGTCCAAGAATAAAAATATGACCAAATAACAAGTACAAAAAGTATATGAATTAGTCATTTATGTTATTAATTTTTAATCGTATCACTCCATAAATGAAAATTTGCAATTTTGATACTAAAGTGTTACATTTCACTAAACGAGTCCCTAAATCCATCTGTAGTATTAAGATTTAGAGACAAAGGGGTCTTTGAGTCCATCTACATTGTTAAAATTTTGAATACTCTTTTGTCTCTAAAGTTTAACACTGAAGATGGATTCATCTACAATTAACATAAATATTGCATGCATCATCTATCTACTTAATATGTATATTTATAGTTTTCTAGTTTTAGTAAAGGTAATATTTAGATAGTCAGATTAATATGTATATTTATATTTCTTTGGCCATAAAGTTTAATCTTTAAACTTCATTGATTTATGTTAAAAGTGTGACTCTTGTTTTAAATCTAAGGTCAAATCTTCATATTTACATTTAATCAATAGATAAACATAACATTTCTTTTTGTAAGTCGATATTCATTCATGTGGTGAAAAACATGTCCAACCAACAAAGAAAAAAACAGGTGGTCTCACCCCAACTAGGTTTGTTGACCAATGTTTGCAACAAGTGACAAAAATACAAAAATGAGGCTAAGGAAAACATCCATAAATGAGAGGGTCAAAGACACCAAAATACATGTAATACATAAAAAACGCATGAGAGCATACTAGTCATCCGATGTAATGGAAGCTGGGTTTTCCAGGGTTGTTCCTAGAGGGGGTGGTGGACAGAATTTGCAATGGATGTGCCCTTCGAAGTGTGCGAGCCAAGTGTCCAACTTTTCCACTTTTTCTACAAGGTGGTTTTGGCCTTGCTAGACCACCACCTGCAATACTCGCTCCCTGACTCGTAACTGGAAGTAGTGCATCCTATCCAAAGTTGCCATAAACTCAACATGCTCCTCCCTACGAACCCATTTCGCTGCATCCACCTGATCTATCAGAGTTTGAATTAGGTCCCGACAGTTTTCTAGAAAACAACGTTGAATTTACCACGGGCCGGGAGCTACACACCTACAAGTTCCCCATTTAGCTGTTCCTCCTTGCTTTCCACCACCCCGATGCTACATTTGTTGCGACCTTACACTTCCACCACCACGGGAGGCCTGTTTTCCTCCACCACGACCGCCTCACGTTCCCACACCAACAAGCTGGGAGTGACCGACGGTCTTACCACCTCGGTGCGCTCCTACCACCACTATTTCCATATCATCTAAGCCAACATATCCTTGCTTGGCTGTGGGTGAGGGTTTCCCGTGTCACGAGGATGGTCATATTATGATAAAACCAGGAGGGCCAACTCCAACCGCTATCCGATTCCAGTCTACTGGAACTTTCCCCTACCACCACACCCAAAAACCAGATATCTCTTCACCCTTTAATTTCCTCAGGAAACCACACACTATGTCCCAGCTACCATCTTTCCACCAGTTGGGAAACTCGACAAGATCCCGAACAACTAGAGAAGGAGAAGGTGGGAGGAACACGCCCCAGGCTGACGCTTCCCAAGAAGCTTCACACAACCCACACTAGGATATCAACTCTATGTATTTCAAAAGGGCGACTCCCCTGTAACCACTAGACACCAATAACCACCCACCAAACCACCATGCACACCAATTTCCATACCAGGCACCAGAAATGGAGAATTCCACACAGAAGCACTACCACCCCCAGCAATACCTCCTTCAATACCACCTTCCTGCACCTCTACCAGACCAACAACTCGCACATACTAAAAACCACAGAATACCAAAATAATAAGTTCCCCCGTTGACATGTCATAGTGTTCAAGATTTCTATTTACTAGGCATTTAAATGAAAATAAAGTGGAAAACGTGAGCGAGAGAGGATTTTCTTAACGTCCTTGGCACCTATAGCTGCTACATATATCTATCTACATTTGGGGTCATCCCTGGCAATAGAAGGAGTCATGAGAAAATAGATAGAAAAGGAGGTTCTATGAAACGTTGTGGCAGGTGTTCGACATGTTCGAGATTTCTATTTACTAGGCATTCAAATGAAAAAAAAGTGGAAAACGTGAGCGAGGGAGGAATTTTCTGATGTCCTCGGTGCCTATTGTTGCTATAAATATCTATCTACATTTGTGGTTGTCCCTGGTAATAAAAGAAGTCGGGAAAAAGAGATAGAAAAGGAGGTTTGTGAAAAGTGGTGGTAGGTGTTCATGAATGGATCGTGACAAGAAGTCCAAAACCCAAGTCCATCCCAATGATAATGGAGATGTGAACCCCAACTCCATAGGTATGCTCATTCTCATTCTTCTAGTTATCCTTCTATCTTTCATTTATTTCTACATCTGCTTGTTTCTATTAGTAAGGCCTCCTTGATTGGCAGTTGATTGAGTAGAGAAGTTGTGCATGCAAGAGGGATATATCAGTGGCACTTATTATCATTCTCTTCATGTTTCTTTTAGGGTAAATGACAAGTGTCGAATGTTGCAATAAATGCTATGTTCTTCCTTTTGTGGGTGTGTATCAATAATTTTTTAAGGTTTCATTTCAACTCTTCCTAAGATGTGGGGTGCCATCACTCGTGGGAGAAATGGCTTGGAAGGATGCATCACACTTAGTTTTTGGTTAACCCATAAATTGCACCTCGCCCAAACCTCTTACTTATGCTTATGAAGAAGTGAATATTGATGGTTGGCCTAATGACATGCCACCATATTCACTAGATAAACATGGTCCGATTGAATTTTTTTACTTATTTTGTCAACTATGATCTACCATTTCAAAATTGTATCATGTTCCCCACCTCTATTATGACTACTTGGGCACACTAGTACCCTTGAGTTTATGCAACTATGTGGTAAAATTATGGATGTTAGTTTTTTAGTTATGTTGTCAGTAAGGGTAATTGATGAACCCTGTGTCCCTCACTTTTAGATTTGCTTGATTGACAATGAAATGTGAAACTTTATCAAGGGAATTTAAGTGCAATCATTTATATTACAGATGGAATTATTACGTTAGATCAAAATTGGGCTTTTTTATTATCCACATAAGTTATAATTTTCTCATCAATATTAGACTTATTTCACAATTCCTTTGAAGTATATATCATTGGTTTGATTTTTCTTCATGCACATATGTGCAAATGTCAAAAAGCGATGACGGTGAGAAGTAACTACATACAATAGACTAACATTCAATTATTTGTTGGCTATTGATTTTTTCTTTATCATCACTTATGACAATGAGAAGTAACTACATATGATAGGATGCAAAGCTATCCCTCAAACCAATGTAGAGATGCAATTATTTATTGGTTGTTGAATTCTTATTTATCATCACTTAGAAAACTGACACTATATTTGGACTCTCTTAAGGAAAAACATCTTCACTTTCATAACTCGTAGGACTCCTCAAAATATTTTCACTTCCATTAATGACGATCCCTTTCAATATCAATGTTTTATGCATTCCTCCAATCAACTCTTCATAGTCTCTATCTCTTTTTTCCCCTAGAAAGACATACATATTGGCTATATCCAAGCCCCATAGAACATACAAAGACCTACAAGCACCAAATCTAATTTTTAGTAATATGGATCTTTCTCAACAAGAATTTATTGCATAGGCACCGTTGAGCCAAAAATACTACATGTAGTTTCCAAAAGACTAAAATCATCAAATTAAATAATCTCATAGTCTAAATGTTGTCATGATAGTCAACTTGAGATTCCCAATCTAGTGTGCATTTCTCAACTTTAACCAAATCATTAAAATATCAAATATTAGAACTTAGTCATTTGCAAACTCAATATTCAAAATAATTAGGCTTAATATGGATTGGAATAGTTGGAATTAGATGAATTTGTAATAGTTTAATATTCCATTTAACATAATCTAGAACTTAATTCTTTTGGTTATAACACCCAAAAAATAAAATAAAATTTTTTGAACGGACCACTTAACATGTATTCAGCACCTCGAATATTTTTGAGAATTTTTTATTTTGAATGGCGGCAATATTCAGCACCTTGAATTTTTGGGAATTTTTGATTTTGAGTGGCGGGAAGCATCGTATGATTTTCTAAAAGATAGAAATGAAATTTTAATCTCACTTCCCGAAATCGAAGTGGGTCTTCGAAAATCGGCCTTCAAGCTGCACGAAAGGGGTTAGAATTTGAGAAATCTGCAGATAGGTCTGGGGATCAATCCTCTCTGCCTCAATCTGAACGGAAGGATATCTACTAGGGAAATGCCGCGGCTCGAAATCTTTTCGCTCAACATGCTCCATCTCCCATCACTCGTTCTCAGCCCAGTGACGCCTCTCGGCTCCGACCCCTTTGATTGCACCTCCAATTCGACGTTATTCGACGAATCTTCGATTTCACAGGAGGAGAGGGTCATTGCGGAGAAGGGATTCTATTTGCATCCCTCGCCTCTTCAAACGCCAAGGGAAAGGGAGCCAGATCTGCTCTTTTTGGTTCAGTGTGAAGAAGAAATAGGCACGACTGCCAATCTGCAGCACCTCGAATTTTTGGGTGGCATCGTATGAGTTTTTAAGGGATAGAAACGAAACTTTAATCTTTCACTGCACGAGTCCCCTTTTATTTTTCTGGTCGAGCTACATTCTTTTACTAGCTGAGACACACATTTACAAGTTCTCAGTTTTGGTTGGAGTTATTGGGCCGCATCTACCTGAGCTTGAGGGCCGATATTCCACATTCCATCTGCTGGACGAATATGCTAAGAAGGGCTGAGTAATCATATTGATTAGCACGAGTTTCCTAACCGTATAACAGCTGTGCACCCTTGCAACGACCAAGAAAATTACTCTCTGAAGGCTGCGTATAAGCTAAATGAGTCTGAGTTTACACTATCCAGAGGTCCTGGCATCACTAACTCATGTATTTACTGCTGCTCACTAAGGGAAACATGAGTTCCTTATCTCTGGTATGGGTGAGTGCAAACATCTGGGCATAAAATGAACTTCTGGACTCTTCATTCCGTGTGAGACAGTCATCTGGCAACCAGCAAAAGAAAACGCACCAGTCCCAGGTTTCTATACTCAATGTCCCTTATTTACATGTGTTTATTGACAGCATAAAATATTGGTAGTCTTCTGGCTGTAGTGGATGTCATTCTGGGAATTAATATGAATACTCGTTACTCCTATTTATGAGTTATATTTGGCTGTTCTGTGTGAATATTATGCTCGGAATATGTTAGTTTGAACTTTGGGTGGTTTATTTTCGGTGCCTATCATTTAATATGAGTATCTTCTGAATTAAAATTGTTAGTAAAGTGGTTACATCAGTACCCAGACAAATTGTTTAACATAGATATGAACGAAAATTTCACATAAAACCAGAAAGCTATTGCAACGAATTCTACAACCAAGGCGATGGTGGGGCTGATAGTGCACCCAGAGAAATTGTTTGACATAGATATTTACGAGAATTTCACATAAACCCAGAAATCTATTGCAAGGAATTTTACAACCAGGGCGATGGTGGGGCTGATAGTGCATTATATCTAGACTGTACATTGGGCACATTGAGTAGGAATACTGGCATATGTCCGTCTAACCCTTGTCATGTAATGGACATTGAAGTTGCCAACCTCTGGTGCATTTCTTGAGTTTACCCAAATGGTCATCATATCAGATATTGGAACTAATACCTGTGCACTCTCTAGCTTTACAATAGCTGGGTTCAGTACTAATTGACCCTAGTGTGTGCTAGGTTAATTTTCCCCCTTGACCAAACCTAGAAATATATTTTTTTGATTGGGCTGATTCTCTTGTAGTTCTTATTTATTATCTATTTTATCATATTTTCTCTTGACTAGATCTCAAATCAAGCTGCATTGTGTAAACCAGGTGGAGATGGGCTAATTCATTCAAACTGTGTGTGATGGTGTATTGTATACATTGAATATGGACACATTCACGTTGAGATTGCCAATGCCCGGTGCATTTCTTGAGAACCCAAATGCTCAACATATTAATATTACAACTCAGACATATGCAAAGCTCAAGCTTTATAATTGCCCAGTTTGATATCCAGAAGTAGGTTTGATATACCTCCCATGTTTGATATTGAATGCAGAATAACTACATAGGCCTATTAAATTTCAATAATGAACTTAACTTGGAATTATGCCAAAGTAATAACCATGCACAATAGCACTTAGAACAAACATATAATTTGGGAAAGCGGATAAGGATGTGTATGTTGATAAATGGGAAATGAATTGACCCAAGTATTAATTCTCTTTTCTTAAATATTCACAAGTTATATATGGTGCAAAGGAAAACTGGGTAGCCCAATGACTATAAGTAGACAAGCACACCAATGTAGAAGTCATAGGGTAATTGTTATATATTTTCCTCTCCGACTCTAAGCTATATCTTGCTCTTCAACAACATTAAAAAACATATTTAGTTTTTACAGTCATATAGTTCTAGAATTTTGGAATCAGTCCCCACCACACATTACTGGCTTGTTTAGCATTGGGGGTTTGACAGCATTGGTTTGAGAGTTTTTTTCTCAGAAAGGCTCAATACATAATCATGAAGTCCTTACCCACAGTGAGCCATTTCTATGTATTTCTTGACTTTTCATCATGAACTCCTTGACTTTTACTCCTTGTTTTTTATAAACTCTTCATCAAGGTTGAATTGACCTTGTTGTGCAAAGCATCAATTTCTTCCTTAGACAATTGCATCCCTGATCTCTAGCTAATGATGACTGCAACTGTTTACCTGTAGTTCTTTGAAATGCAACACCATGATGCTATTAAGGCTCTTAATATCTATAGGCAAGCTGGTAAACAGGTATATTTGGAAATCTACTGTTCCAAAAGTGTTGTAATTGATGTCTTCAGTTTCAAATCCTTTCAAAATAGTGCATATACCTGTACTTTTTTGTTTTTTAAGGATGATTGTGATCCAGCATTACTTTTTTCCAAAAACAAATGCTTTAGTGGCATTCCCTCTTAACATGTTTGAAGTTTTTATCATTATTTACTTCCTCTCATGATCCATATACATACTTTCGTATTCATTTCCAAATGTTTAGTTTACGAAAACAATTTTTGTGGCAACATTTCTGGTGGATTCATTAATTCATTAGATGATGTGATGTCTCATTGAGTCATTACATAGTAGCATAAGAGGAGTACATTACAACATCTTGAATTGCAAGTTCCTTAGTAGGACAAATGACAAGAAGTCTTTTATGATCTCGGAGGACTAGTGACTTGACTATCACCTCAATAGAAGGAAATAGTAATGCTACTATCACTGTATTTCTTTGTGTTTGTCAATTGAGCCATCTACTTTGAACTTTTCCCTGAAGACCCATTTAACCATTTGCACTTTTTCCTTTAGGCATATCCTCAAGTTCCAGTGTTTCATTTCTCTGTATGGAATCACATTCCACCTTTGTTACTTTGTCCCATTCTTCTTTCCATGTGCATTGAATCACATTATACCAGAATTGTGGTGAATTTGTGATCAAAGCCATATATAACTGCTGTAAAGCAGACTGCTACAATCTTCTTGATTTCTTGCTTCCTTTATTGCTTTCAGGTAGTTCCTGTAGCTTTGAGCCATCTAATGTTCACAAATGTTGTTTTAGAATATTCTTGGGTGTTGATCATGTTCTCACTGCTAGCATTCCAGAATCTTCTTGGGCTTTGACGATGTCCTCACTATTAAAATCCCAGAATCTTCTTGGGCTTTGGTGATGTCCTTAGTACTAGCTTTGACATCATTGACTTCATTATCACTGGATTCTTGATTGCTCCTTTGTTCTTGACTTGGAATGCTTTCTTCTGCTACCTTTTTACCTCTTTCTTCAATAGGCCATGGCACTTCAATTTCATTTGAATTACCTTGGATATAGTTGTCCTCAAATATAACATCTCTATTGAGTGTATCTTTTTCCAAATAAAAAATCTGATATCCCATAGACTCTCCATTGTACCCTATCAAAAATACTTCTAACCTTTATCCTTGTGCTTTTGCACTTTTTTCAGAAACAAGTACACAGACATTGCAAAGAAACACTTTGGGATGACTCTCCCTTGGTTTCTCATCATTTCATGCTTCTTTAGGTGTAACATTCCTTGCAATTTTCATTGTATTTCTATCAACAAAATACACCGGTGTACTAATTACTTCAACTTAAAATTTATTTGATATATTTTACCTTTTATCATTCTCCTCGCCATCTCTACATCTATCCTTCCTTTGCAACATTTCTTTCTCTGTGAATGCCATGAAACTTGTAATACCTATAAAATATTGAAATAATGGTGTAATATTCACTTGTGGCCTCATGCCAACCTTACATGTAATCAAGGCCATAAGTCTACACATGTGCAACCACAACATTTTATTGTATTTTTTCAATATATACTATTTTAGGCTAAGGCCAACGTTCAACTTCCTTGGAGCTAGCACCCCACTAGCCATCTCTACATCTATCCTCAATTTGTCAAGATGTCCTGACTATTAACATTCCAAAATATTCTTGGGCTTTGGTGATGTCTTTAGTACTAGCTTTGGCATCATTATTTTCATCACAAATTCTTTTGTCATGAGCTAAGTGTTGTCTTATGTGATTCTTTAGCTTATGGGCACCTACATCTCATGTTTCTCATGTTCATGGGTTCATCTTCTCTCCTCTTTGTGTTTATGCTTTTTTTTTTTATGGTTTTTTGGTTGTTAACATTCAATCCTTGTTTATCTCTTGTGATATCAACATGGTATCAGAGTAGGTGTGAACTCGCCTCTTTGGGTTATCTCATTTCTTCAAGGGTTTTCTAAAGTTTTTCCTCGGGTTTCACCCATCTTCAATGGCACACTACAATGCTGATCCAGAAGTGGTTCAAAATCATCTTTTCTAAGGTTTCTTCCTTTTAGAGCTTGCAAGTAAGGCTCAATTTTTACTATTTTGATCAAGGGAATTGCTTAGCGATAGAGTTTTTTGGGTTAATTAGTTGATCAGTTAGACTAATGGCCAATGGCATTTCCCCAAGGGTTGCAGGACTAGGGTTTTTAGATCATCTTCATTTTAGAGTTTCAAACCCTTCTTTCATGCACACCTTCTTAGGTGTATGCAAGGGATCTCTTAACCCCTTTTATCTTTAAATTTATACTTTTCCCTAATCAAAGTGGCTGGTTATTCTTGGGTAGATTTTATTTAGAATGCTACTAACACACATTTATATGCACAAATTTTATTGCACTCAGCATGTTGGCATCTACCCATTTCAGGAGATGATGATTTGGCTCATTCATCATTGGAGGCTTTCCTTATTTTTTAGGAAATTGTTGTTTATAGTGGATTCCATGGTTGATGATGTGAGGCATATGTAGAAAAATTTAACTAGCTGGAAACCTTCACAGTTTTAAGTTTTTGCTCAAATATATTTCCGACAGTACCAAACTAGAAGGTCTGATAAACTTGAAGTAAACAGAAGGCTCTAAAATATTACTGTTACACAAACTATTAGCTTTGTAACATATCATATTTTATATGCTCGAACAACCTTGCCCTATGTCGGGCATTGTTAAGCTTTGCATTGACTGATAGGAACCCCCTTTTGTCATCTATGGGTCTTATTCCCTTTTTTCTTGCAAGATAATGTGTTATTAACTTATTTATAAATTTATTTATATATATATATATAAACATATATGACATTCCCAACTCGTTCGTTCCAAACTTGTTTGACTGTGATTGTGCAAAAGAAATTTTTTTAGGACCAAAGTAAATTGATCGTATAGTGCCTTGAAGCAATTGTTAATTTTTTTAAGGATTGAAAAAGCGTCATATAGATAAGTTTGTATGTTGTATAGCGGTTGAATAAATAATCCATAAGTGACAAGTCTGTGTCAGTCATGGCAAAACAAAAGTGGTTGAAATAAGGGTCAAACCCTTCTGCTAATAGGAAAATAAAACTGTGCGAAGAAGGGGTGGTCGACATTTCGGTTGGTAGAAAAGGATCTACTAGTATCACCTCAAAGAAGCACACAGTTTTGAGTGTATTTTTCCAGGAGAGGTGGGAGGGTATGGTCAACAGTTGTTGGTGGAAGAACTGTGGCCTGCATGCAAGTCTGCACTCGACAAAAACAAAACCACAAGAAGCATAAGGTGGCAACTCACTAAGAAGGAAGCAACACGGGCTAGACTAGTCAACACCACTCAACTGTTGAGAAATCGCGAGGGAAAAGACACACAAATGACCGATAGAAGGGCAATTTTCTGCATAGTTTGTGGATGGAGGAGTGCTATCAGAGCTAGCTTGACCTGTTTCAGTGCAGGTTTAGTAGCCAATACATGTGGTCAAGTAGCCTAGTTGAAGCCGCAGTGACGAGCCTTCAGGCGCAATCCGACCAAGAATTGGAGCAACTACAATTGACAAGCAGGGAAGCACATAGATCGTAGTCATAGGTAAGCAGGTGGGATGTCGGGTCGAGTGCAAGAGCCTGCATCAAACTTCCTGCGCCTACATCCAAAATAGTCTTGCCTTCAAAGTGGTGAATGTTCTCAAATATAGTTTTTTAATAAGCATACATCCTCACGTGTCACATTTGGGAAAGGGTTGTAGGGAATCTCCACAATTCCCTCGTTGTGCATGTCTTTCATTGTACCAAATCACTAACATTCGTGCATAGCTTTACTAAATAGAAGATATTTTCTCTCTTCAACATCTCATAATTGTAATGAACAATTTCCTCAAGATGTTGATTATCAACGAAATTTTCCTCATGAGAAGGTGTCTTATCTTGAGGAGAAATTTGTTCATCAACCGACCATTTTGAGGTAATTTATAAAGAGGATGATAGAATAAATTTAAGAGAGATAGTTAAAGATGACTTCATATTTCCCTAGTTTGGTAGGGGAGGTGGGTAATGAGGCATTGATGGATCAAATATAAAAGGAAGAATTACAAACAATTTTGCATTCTTTCCACAAGTATAAGAACCCTTAGTCACTTCGTGGGACAATGGAATTCTTCTAGTGGTTCTATGACTTCCTTCAAACAAACCAAGAATTGCTGACAAATTAAAATACAAAAGCAGGATTTGGGAGTTTTCAATTCAACATTTCAGGCTTTAATCCCAAAAATTAGACAAGAATGAGATGATCTCAAACCCATATCACTATGTAATTACATCTAGAAAATCATTGCAAAAATTATTGCATGTAGGGTCAAAATCCACTAAGTTGATTCCATGTCATTAGAACAATTTTTCATCCTTTCTGGGAAACAAATCCATTACGGAATAGGAGTAGCCCAAAAAGTAATTTATAACATCAAGCCAAAAAATTACAAGCAATGTTAGTGAGTTTGTCTTTCCAAGGCATATGATAGAGAAAATTGGCTTTATTTAGGGCTACTCATTCATATACGGTTCAATGTGCAATTGGTTAACCAGATAATGAACTATCTTTCCTCAATATCTTTGCAATTATAATTAATGGCTCAACCTATTCTTCTATCATGCCTACAAGAGACCATGGGTAGGTATGAATAATGGCTTCTCTGCTATTTTTTACTGTAGAGTAGGTGGTCTCAACAGAGTTATAACAAAGTCAAAAAGAACTATAAGCTTGACAACTATACAAATAGGAATTACCCTAAACTTGACATATTTACTTTTGTTGATTAAGTTTTTCTTTTGGATGATAGGATCAAGGTAGATGCAATTATGCTGAAGGACCCCACGCTTGAGGAACTAAAATTCCTACCTTAAAAATTACTAGGTCAAGTACTCTATAGAGATCACTTCCATTGCATACTTTCTGTTAGCACTCATATTGAACCTCAAGGCTAAGAAGAGGCAATCCGAGGTAACCACAAACCAAGATTTTGATTTGAAACCTAGCCCTGCCAGACCAGAGAGGGCTCTCTCTTTGCCAATGAAGGGTGGCTGCAATAAGTGAATCTCAGGCTAGCTATGAAGTACGGGGATTTGATTTGAAAGTTTTGGGTCGAAACAACAAGAGATAAACAATCATTGGGCTATGGAGTCGAGGCTGGTTTCTACCTGCAAACTTGGGGCAAAATAAGCATTATGCTCAGCCAGATAAATGATGTAGATGGGAGAAGAAAAGAGGAGAAAGCTCGATGCCCTGCAGGCATCAATCAATGGATGAATCTCCAGTGGCAGCTTTAGCATAAAGGAAAACACATGGTTATTAAACAGAGCAACTAACAAAGGATGGATTCTGTAAAAAAAACCACTGCATTTAACAACATAGTCATTGTGAAAAGAGCATCATGCGTGGATGGATTCCTAACACTTCCTTTAGAGAATGCTGTGACAAAATTAGTAGAAAAACACAATATGAAAATGATCTTATAAGGAAAACATGCTGAACATGAAACACCGTGATGGATCCCAAATTTTAAAGGGCAGAAACTGTTTCATTAACATAATATTCAGGAAAATTTACAAAATCCAAATCAACAGTCTCTCTGTTGAAAATCAAACCCTTACATCCTCAAAAATATTCCTATATATACCCTATTACAAATTTATTTTGATTCCTTTACATAGGAATCAAAACAAAAATAAAAAATAAAATATATTTGTGCTGGCAAGTAAAATAAATTAAATTACAACTAAAGAATTTAATTAAATCATCTAAAATTAAATGAGTTTGCTGCAATATGTCGAACTGTTAGAAGTTTGCTGGAGTTTTTTCATGAAATCTAGGATTCCTTTGCTGAATCTGAGCCTAAAAACTCTACCTCTTGAATGCCACGTTGCACCTTCATGCACAACTACCCTCAAATTCTGGAGATGCATTTGCCACTTTGCCGAAATTGGGAAAAGGTCTCCAATATTTTAATGCTAAAAATATGAGTCAAATCTGCCACATGTTCTTTGAATATGAAGATGAATCGAATGCCCAATTATTGCAATGACTGCCACCTATGCCATTTTTCAAGCCTTGTTTGTTCCAAGTTTCAATTGTAAAGGATCTAGAAAGCTCTGAGGAATCTGAAGAATCATGATCAATGGCACTGAGATCCCCATCCTCCATCACATAGCCAGGACAAGATGGCTTGTAAGCAATTTCTGTTTTAACCTCCAGTCCATTAATAACATCATTGTGCTTTCTCAATGCTGAATATGTTTTCACTGCTTGTTTAAATGGGTTCTCCAGCTTTTTTCAAGACAACATGTAAATGGGCCTCCCTAACACCCCGAATATCTAAAGATGATAACAAAGCATCAAATGCCTCAGCAGTGTCAATAACCTTCCAGATGCCATCCTTGATAGATAAAATTTTAAAGGAACATGCCCACTGGCCTTATCGAATTTTAGCAACATCATCCCATTTATCTTCGGGATAAAGAAACCCATTTGCGAGACAAAAAAACCCTTGTTTTGCTTTCAATGTCTCTGATGAAGTCAATATTGAGCTCACAATCCAACACTAATGCTGGAACCCTATGAATACTGGAATGTACATGCTCTCCTTGCAAAAGAAACGTGCGATCTTTGATCTCAGGATGTAGAGACCTATCAATATCAATAGGTAATTAGCTCACAGACAACAACCTATGACTTACCACATTGAGCAGGGAAGAGCCAGTTCTCATGCTTTTCATGCAAACCTCTCAAATAATCTAATGACACGCTATTTTCTTCTGCTCTCTTTCGTAACTGCAAACGTCTATGGCATGTGTCTGGACTAGCCCTCAAGTAAATAAATCCATCAGGAACAAGCCCAGGTAAAACATAAACAACTGGATCAAACCATGAATCATAGATGCTAAGCTCCATCCCATTCATCCACTTTGTCTCATGAATAGCTCACACAAACACCATCCGATCGCTGAAAACACTTCTTTCCATGAGTCGTAGAGGCTTTAATCCACCTGCAGACTCTCTCTCTTGCATCACCCTCGTTACAAAAACGTAATTCTGAAATGTGTAAGCATACCATTGAGGTTCAACATAGAAAGCATCCAATATATTGAAATGATCAGGCCCAATGTCTTGCCACTTAGAAATAGGCTCAGGAACCACCTCTACAAGGTCACGTAACTCAAGTGTCTCATTCACAATCCTCTGTAGAAATGTGGTTTTTCCAACAATAATATTACCTTCCACACAAAACAGTGAGCCCCTTTTTCTGCATTTTTCTCTCTCCATCCTGCACAGTTTCTTCTTCCAGCTCTTCATCCACACTCTCCTTGATGTAAGAAGTTATACTCTCTCCGTGTTTCTTGTGGATGATCCCAATGGAACTACGTAGAAACTCAACCATCTTTTCACTACCATCTCCAAAACTGGTAATACAATGAGTTGATAGACACTTTGGCCAATTATATTCCTCCACATAGAATCACTGATAAAACTTCTAGTTCTTCCTACAGGTAATCTTTTCATCAAATCATCATTTGGAGGTTCTGTTGCCAGTGCCAAAGCACCAAGTGTATCCATAATCATGTTGACCCAAAGCAACTGAACTAAAGTGAGGGGGGCAGTTCCTGTTATACATGCAGAAACAAAATTCAAAACTAGAGCAACCACATTAACTATCAGCTGGAACTGCACTAATTTTTGAATGTTTACATATACTGAATGCCCCCATTTTGCTCCATTTACAATTGTTGCAAAATTTTCATCTAAAATTGCCACATTTGCGCTTTCCTTCACAACCTCAGTCCCAACAATGCCCATAGCAAGCCCAATGTTGGCTTCATGCAAAGCTGGTGCATCATTTGTGCCATTACCTGTCACAACAACAACTTTTCCCAGAGTTGTGCGCAACTGTCTCACCAAGGTGTGCTTGTCAAATGGTGAAGATCGTGCCATAACCTGAATTTTTAGTATCAGAGTCTTCATCTCTTCTAAGCTCTTTTCACGAAAATCAGGTCCTTCAATTGCTACACCATCATCTGTTAAAATGCCACACTCTGCTGCAATTTCTTTTGTTGTGTTAATATTGTCACCAGTGACCATCCTCACTGTAATACTTGCAGCCCTACAGAGTTCAACAACTTCTTTGACACCAAGACGCACAAGATCCTTGATGCCAACAATGCATATACATGTATAACCATTTGTAGGAATGTTTTGTCTCCACTTCTGACCCTTTAGCGACATCATAGCAACATAGGTCAATGAGGCCAATGATAGCTGCAAGGGATGTCCGCAGATCATGATTCATATTTGCAAAAACAATGCTTTTATGGTTACTCTTTCTCTCTGATTGCTTTGTTGCCTCAAGTTGTCGAATTAATTCTGCACAAAGGTGTATTTCTTTGCTTGTATCTCTTGTAAGTGAAAAAATGAAAAGCCAGCTTACAAGGAACATGCAAACTGCCAATGTGATTAGAAGAATCAATGTTGTCTAACTTTGACTTATCATGGGACCCCAAATGCTTTTATGTGGAATAATAAAAACAAATACCAGGGCTTTTCCAGCCAGATGAAGTGAGGCACTTTCTAATGTATATTGTGCACCTTGAATTCTTGCATCAGAGGTCCTGAAAGTTTCGTTGCCCAATCTGGATATATTATCCAATTTACTTTTGAGATACAGAGCTGCTCCTGCCACCACAACATTACTAGATTTTGTAGCTTTCAATAGTATAGGTTTGTCTACATCACCTTCAACATGGAAAGTAGAACCCGTTTGTGCAAGCAAATAACCATCTTCTGTGGCTAGATACATATCAATACCTTGAAGGTCAAATTGCATTATGATGTTTGTTAAACTACTCATTGGCACTCCTAAAGCCACAACACTAGAAAGAGCTGCATTAGATGAATCTTTAACAGATGCCAATGACAGGAATAAGAGTTCTTTAGACTGACCAAATGTCAAGCCCCAAGTAGTGAGTCCATGCTCACTGTATAGTGCATCTTGAAACAATTTTGTTTCCCAAAAAGCATATGCACTTGTTGGAATTGCCTCTCCGAATGGTTGTCCTGTGCTAAAAGTAGTTGACTGATGATACCAGAGATATCCTTGACTCCTTTCAGCTAATACATTTCTCTTTGAATTATTGGTTGTATTTGCAAACAGGATGAATGTCTCAGTAAAATTTGAATAGTAAGAGATGAGTAATTCATTTTTTCCCATGAAGAAAACTTGTGTTGTGTATGGATTATTTGAGTATACTAGGAAAGTGCAGGCTTTACCTGCTCTTCTTATGCCGGATATGAAGACAAGCTTCCCTTTAGTATAGATGACACCATTAGATTAGCTAAATGGGTTGCAGATGCATTGTTTCCCTCAAGAAGTGATCTTGTGCTTGCTTTGGCATATGTGAGCCATTCACCACAAAGATTATTGGAAACAACAGCAACTGAATGTTGAGCATGTTTTGATGCAAAAGACCATGTTATTATTGTTATGGTTATAACAATTGCAATAAGGAACACCTTTAAATAATAAATCATGAGCAATATTTTCAAAGTGACATCAAGAAGCATCTTTGTGACTATATAGCCCAATATCATAAGCTCTTGGGAAGAGAGAAGGGCAGTGTCAAATTGTCAATACCCACTCTCTTGGCATTCAATATACTTTGGACAGTCTTTGCCAACAAGGAAGTAGTCACCTCGACCATAGCCCACTGGATTTGCAGCTATAAACCATGAAAAAGGTGAGAAGTTTTCACAATGTAAAATTATAAGGACACATGTTAATCTAGGTTGTCATTGATGATGACAGTGACCAGGATGGCAAATATTCTTGCATGATCTAAATGCCCATAATACTCTAGAAGATGCCTTAGCCCTAACACATTGATAATACTAATGATGCCCTTAATATACATGAATGAAACCTAAGTGTATGGAACCCTAAGCATATGAAGAAGGAGCCCTAGACATAAAATTTTAAGAGCTGCCATGAATCAAATTAGAATGACAGCCTCACAAATTTAAGTTTCTTGATGGTAAAATGACCTTACTTAAGGTTGGGATTGCCATAGGCTTGAAGAGGGTAATTTTCCCTTTCTAACGAGCTATCACTTGCCCTCTAACTCCTTCTAGTTTGAGAGAAAATTGATTTTCAAATTTGAATATAATATTTTTAAAGGCTAGCCGACCTAAGCCTACCTGTCCATGTTGGCCTCCCTCCAAGAGACGTGTCCCTTTATTAAAGGTTGAAGTCCTATATAATATGACGTCTAACACCTCATTTCAACCATGAATTCGGTCAAAAATTCAGAAATTGAGCACAGAATTAAGAAGGAGGCCAAGAAGGAATTTGGCATCACGTTTTGGGCTAAATATTTGTGATTGGGTTACCTCAGGCTAGTGGACAGCTCAAACTAGGACAATCATCTTGAAACCTGAAGTATACACCTGTGTTTGCAGCATTGGATTGTGCTCATTTGCTGGAGGACAGAACTCTGATCTTTGTTACAGGTTGCAGTCCCATGGAGGCTAGGCTCTAGCATTGGTGGCTTGGAACTACAACTCAGTTCTGTAGCTTGCAGTCCCATTTAAGAACTTCGGAGCAATGATACAAGGCTTGTAAAGGCTCGGATTAGTTAGCATTTATACCTCAGATCAGTGAAATAAAGCCACAGACCTGTGATTATATTAAACCGAACCTCAGACTTGTATTGCAGCCTAGTTTAGGCTCGGATTAGCTCAGTCCTGTGGATAGGTTTCAAAACTCAGACTTCAGGGCAGCTGGGTGCTATTGGTTCAGTTACCTGTGGCAGCTTCTGTGTGGAGAGCTTGAACTTGCCTCCTGTAGAAGCTAGCATTACAGAGGGCTGTCTCGGATTGCAGGTTATTTTGGATTGCAGTCTTGGACTATGTCAAATCTGTGAGTTATCTTGTCTCAATTGTTAAGTTATTGGCTACAACAGGTTCATTATCTAAAGCAGTGAAGTAGGAGTACTGAAGATATTCTTTTCCTGTCATTTAAGAAGCAATTAATAAGGACATCATCATCACTGTTAGAGAATGTGACCTACAACAGTTCAAGAAGTAAAAGTGGTACCAAAGCACAACCAAATAATCAAGAACAGTGTAATCACATCATCAAGGGAAGAACACATTCAGTTCTCAGAATTGAAGGAAGAACAAATGCATCAGTTTTATCATTAGAACAGATCTTAAGCATTGAAAATACAACATAAAAGATCTTGTTTGAATTAGCATCTTTGGAGCATTGTTGTCTTGGAGCAACATTATAATAGCAGGGAATACTTGAAGAAAACAATACTTACAGCAGGGAATACTTGAAGAACACAATACTTGCAGCAGTTTTTGGACAGACCCTTGTAGACTTCTTGTTGAAGCAGTGTAGAAGCTGGTCTTGGTGACATTCTTGGAGACCTTGATTGAAGCCCTCATGGAGTGACCTTGGAAAGATTGTTTGGGTACCATGAAGAGCTGTGGAGACACCTTCATGTGAAGAATAAGGTTGTCATTGATGACGTAATGTGGAGACTACAATGAAGACTAAGTGAATATTGATAGGGCTTGTTGAAGAAGACATTGGGAGCTGTAAGTATAACCAAATATATCTTGACAGAATGAAGTAGGAGGTTGGAGCTTCATAGAGACAAGGTTGGTGTCTTGGTAGATAGGGTTGGAGCCCTTGAGGTTCGTGCCTCAGAATTGACAAGGTTGGTGCCTTGGAAGATAGGGTTGGAGCCCTAGAGGATAGGAGTCCTCAAGAGACCAGGTTGGAGCCTGTACCAGATATAGGGTTGGAGCCCCTGTGGTTGGTGCCTTAGAATTGACAAGGTTGAAGCCTTGGAAGTCCAAGTTGGTGCTTGGCAAATATAGGTTGGAGCTTGGGAGATTGAAGGTTGGTGTCTTCATCTAGGGTTGGAGCCCTACATATATTGTACTTGATTTATTGTAAAGAAGAAATTAATAAAAGCATTTATTCTTACTGTTCATTTTGTGTTCTAAATATAAGTGATCTAACTGGTAAAAATAACAATTGAAAAGAAATATCGATTCACCCCACTCTTAGTATTTCCAACAACACATGCATCAGGCGTAACCAAGAGTCAATCATTCATTTGGTCATATCTTTTGATCCAGAAGCCGGTTTTGGGAGTGCGATATTCCGTTGGAAAGCTCTTTCTGAGCTGCTTATGATGAACATGTTTAGGACATGATTTTCACTGAAGCTTATGTGAAAAACATCTGTGAAAAATAGACATAGTAAGAGTCCAATTTGATCGTTGGTGACAAGCTGCAAAGACTGGAACTAACACTTTCTTCCCATTTACAGTTGTAATGATGTCCCCAAGACAGGCCAAACATAAGAATCTCATTTTGTTGTTTTCAGCCCAGCTTTTCCAACTGGTCCATCTACAGGACCATCAAGCACCAAAAATCTAGTGACACTTAGTTGCTCAATGGACTCATCCAGTGCAAATTTAGTGCCCAAAATGGGTCAAGTAATTTTCCGAAAATTTACTATCTGATCAACAATGACACTTACAGATCTACTGGAATTCAAAAGCCCACACCAGGTAATGCTCCTGATGGAGAGTACATATAAGTGTTTATGCCAATCAAATTTCTTGAACTATCAAGAAGAGGACCTCCAATGGTCCTTTACCATCTGTTTGGATCACATTGTGTATTGGATGGCCAATTGCAGCTGAGATTATCTACCTGGAAAGCCCACTAATGATAGCAGTCATTAAGGTGTGATCCAAACCAAATGGATTCCCAATTGCATACACTTTTTGTCCTACAAAAAGATTTGCAGAAATTTCAACTGCCATGGGTATCAATTTATCTTTTGGCGCATTCATCCATAGCATTGCAACATCGTTATCTTGATCATTTCCAACTACCTTTGTGTCATGTGTTGACTAAACACCAATAGTTACTCTCAAATATAACAAGAAATTCTTGTCCTGATATGCTTTAGAAATATCTAAAACTGTCTAATAAGAAGGTGGGAGAGCTTTAATTATGACTGTAAGTTTATTTCAAAATAACACATGAAAATGCACCAAAATACATGTCTAGACTCTTTATAAGTTATAACTACTCATCTAAGCAACATGCCTAAAAAATTCTTATGCAATTTGAGTTATTGCATCAAAAGGCTGATTGCCAACATCATCTCTACTTTAAGTAGATATTGTTGGATGAAAGAGAAGTTTGCTAGCATTGATGCTTAAGTAATAAGGCTGGTTCCTCCAGCTGACATAGAAGGAATTTTGGCACTACGAAGTTCGGTTACTACTTGGGATATTTACAAAGTGTTGTTGCAAGGACATGAAAGTCATCATCTGGTTGAACACTTTTGTACTCTCCTTGATTGTAAGTTAGATATCCTACAAACCATCTAATATGGTTAGCCTCCTTTTAGGTAAGGATGGGCTTCCTTGACCCTCTATAATGATGTTTACAATTTGGAGACTGTTGTAGCTCCTGGAACAATATCTTGGTTTGGTAATTGATGTGGATCTCATGTTTGAGTTTATGGATAGGCCCAGGATTAGAAGATCATAATATGATTTGGGCAAGATATCACCACCTCCTTTGTTTCGGTACTGTAGCAATGAAGATCACTTTGACATTCCTTTTCCAAATTTGTCCTCCAAACAACTCCTAAGGCCTCCTCAAGCTGCCCGTCAAACTGATCCACACAATAGTCATCACTTTGACCCAATACTTGACAAACTCTTGCTCCAAGTTTGCTGCCCAATCACTGTGGCAACTATCACTGGTTTAGGGCATATAACCATGAGATTTGTCCCCTCCTCATTGAATTCCACATGCTGCCCTATCACGATTTAAAATTGATCCACAAGTTAGGATCCAACATCTACAAGAATGCACTAAAATACATACCTTATGTTCACTGTTTTGAGGTCTCCTTCATTGCTACAATCTAGGCCTGGTTAGGGAATCACATAGTCCATTCTTCTAGCCTTCAATTCTGCCCAGAATTTCTCTAGATGAAAGTGGCTGCCCTTTGGAAGTACCCTCCTCCTCAACGCTATTGTCCTGGGCATGAGTACATTCCTTTGGATTCACAAGTTGCAAATATTTTTACAAAGCCCCTAGCAAATGCAAAGTTTAAGATGCCGAGGGAGAGACTAGGTTTGGTGGAGAACACTTTCCTTGCAAAGAAAGCATTTATAGTTTTTATCTATTGCTCAATTAGCTCTATAACACTGATGGAATATCAATAAGATTGATTTATACCATGTAATGATATGCTCCAACAGATCCATCTTCCTAGTTTCCTATGTGCAACAAAGAGAGAGAAAAGTGATGGCTGGACACTAATTTGTCGTGGAAGGAAAGTGGCAACGATGCAGAGAGAGAAAGTGAGGGCACATGCATGCTTCCAATTTGCATATACTAGACTCATCCTTGTCCCAAATTTAGAACTATTGTTCATATTTAGCATTCCAAATAGCTAGATTTTGCTTTTACCAATTGTAGCATGTAATATCCCCAAATAGGGATAATAGAAAAATAACAATATTTCCAAAACTTGGGCACATAAAAATCTGAAAATTTATTGGTATATAAAAAATTCTACACTAAACCCAGATTTATATTCAAATCATTGATCTGATTTTTTTGCTAAAAGAAGTAAATTTCTAAGTATTTATGAACTTAGAAAAAGTATAACAAATCCCTTTATTTCTGCCCAGAAATTCCAGAAATGAAATACAATGACTTTCTTTTAATTTTTCTGAGTTAAAACAAAATTAAGTATGTACATTTAAACACAAAGTACCTCAGACACTATTTTTTAAACCCTAGTCATCCTCTTGAATGTTCAAATTATTAGAGCTGTCATTTGTGTGAATACAATTTTTTCAGTTTCTTATGATTAATCATTAACCTATAAATCTAACAAATCTGTATATGCCCATTACTTCAATAGTTTTGACAGTAGTAGATGGTATTGGTTGTATATTGTTTAGTTTTCATTTATCATTCGTCTCATTTGATTGTACGTCTTTTGTAGGTTATTGGCAATATTTTTCTTGTAATAACGTTTTTGGACATTTTTTCCAGCTAGTACACTTTCTGGAGGTTTCTCTGACACAAGAACCAACTTAGAGGCACCAAAAGTTTCAACATTTTGGGTAGCAGTTTCAGAAAAGGAGAATAAATTTTTTTCTAATGTTTCTGTGAAGAATAATGTTGCAAATATTGGTGATGCTGCCAAGGTAGTTGTCAACAAGAAGAAGAAAAAGAAGATTTATATAATGCTTATAAGGTTCAAGAGAAGGAGGAAGATGTGAACCTTCCAGAACCATCCAAAGTAGTAACCGATGTTGTCAAGGGTAAGACTTCCTCAAAAGAGCCTGAGAAGCAAGTCCTGAAAGAAGTGGATGATTGGGAAGATGCAGTTGAGCTTTCAACTCCTATGAGTCAAGTAACTATTTTAGTTACTAAATGTTCAGGAGATAGAAAGTACTCGAGTGAGTTTTTTTGACAATCAAGGATCAGTGTAAAGATCTACCAAATCATTTTGAAATTTGTCCAGACACTATTGAATTACTTGGAAATTCCCAAGCACTTGCAAGTCATGTAGGAGAGGCTGATGCATTAGCAAGCACTGCAAGAGATTTTGAAAGGTAGCCGAGTGGGAATTATCTACTTGAACATTGTGGGAGAAATATGGCCAGTTTGGATGATGATAGATGGGCAAGCCGGTGGATGCTTTTACTGCTGGATGTGATATGCGGATGGATGTGGGTCTAAGTGGTTCCTCTTCTATGTTTCAACTTGGCTAAAGTTATAATACTGGCTTTGCAAGAAATAATTGTGCAACACAAATGAGTATGAATGGCATCCTTCATGGAGGGCCTTATGTGCAAACACCATTTCCACAAGTTGGACAAGTGAGAAATAATTTTGATGTGGGCAAGGTTTCTGATGAGGATCAGTTGAAAAATGATAAATTAAATCCATCCTTAATAAATTAATGCCCCAAAAATTTGAAAAACTTTTTGAACAGGTCAAAGAAGTGAACATTGACTCTGCATCATGTCTTCATGGTATAATATCTCAAATATTTGACAAAGCCTTGATGGAGTCGACTTTTTGTGAAATGTATGCAAAATTATGTTTTCAGCTTGCTGCAGGATTACCAGAATTTTATGAAGATAATGAGAAGGTTGTTTTCAAGTGAGTTCTTTTGAACAAATTGCAGGAAGAATTTGAAAAAGATGAAAGAGAAGAGGCAGAGGCTAAGAAAGAAGAAGAGGATGGTGAAAAAATCCTTTCAGTAGAAGAAATACGGGAGAAGAAGGTTGCAACACAACGATGAATGCTAGGGAATATAAGGTTTATTGGTGAGCTTTATAAAGAAATTATGTTGACTGAAAGACTTATGCATGCATTCATCATGAAATTAATTGGTGAATTTCAACATGCAGAGGATGAAAATCTTGAAGCTTTGTGCAAACTGATGAGCACTATTGGTCATATGATTGACCATTCAAAGGCCAAGGAACATATTGATGCTTACTTAGATAGGATGAAAAAAATGTCCAATACCCAAGGGCTTCCCTCTAGGCTGAGGTTGATGTTGAAGGTTCTAATTGATCTGAGGAGGAATGGATGGAAACAAAGGTGGAAGGTTGAGGGCCACAAGAAAATAGAGGAAGTGCATCGGGATGATATGCAAGAACTACATAGATAGGGAGGCCGCTCTTGAGGTACCAATATGGGATATGCAAGTCGCAGACTTGTGACACCACTTGATCATGGTGTGAGAGGACTTGCAATGCCACCTTACATGGCATGTGCACAAATGGGTTCACTTCCACATATGGGTGGGATTAAAGGGCCACAACCCCATATGGGAACACTTGATTGTGGATTCACCAGTCAAGATGCTCAGATTGTGGATTGGGCTCAATTTGAAAATTGGTCTATGCCAAGCCCTTCTTCACACAGTTCTTCTGATGATGGCCACTTGAATCTTGGTCCTAAGGGAGGTCTTGGAAAGGGAATAGAAGGGAGGGCTCAACCTCTGCCATATGCCAAGAGTGCTCTAGCATATATTCCACCATTCACATCTTTGAGTGATAGACGAAGAGGTGTATGTATGATTTTAGGTTGCAGTTCCGACCAGATGCCAGTTGGTATGAGAGATGAAATTTTGACAAGGACTTATGCTGCAAAAAAAACTTTATTTGCAAAATCACGTGTCCAGGAAATAAATGTTTTGGATAATGATAGAAGAGAGTTTAAGAATTCATACTCATCATGTGACAGAGGTGGGAAGACTGCAAATGTTGAATTTCAACAAGTGACAAGGTTGTGTCAATCATGGAAAAAACAAAGTGGTTGAAATAAGGGTCAAACCATGCTGCCAATAGGAAAATAAAACTGTGCGAAGAAGGGGTGGGAAACATTTTGGTTGGCAGAAAAGGATCTACCAGCATCACCTCGAAGAAGCACGTAGTTTCGAGAGTAGTTTGCTAGGAGAGGTGGGAAGGTATGGTCGAAAGTTGTTGGTGGAAGAACTATGGCCTGCACACAAACCCACACTCGAAAAAAACAAAACCACAAGAAGCATAAGGTGGCAAATCACTAAGAAGGAAGCAGCACGTGCTAGACTAGTCGACACCACTCAGTGGTTGAGAAATTGTGAGGAAAAAGACACACATCGATAGAAGGGCAGTTGTCAACATAATTAGTTTGTGGATGGAGGAGTGCTATCAGAGCCAGCTGGACCTGTGTCAGTGCAGGTTTAGTAGCCACCACACATGCGATCGAGTAGCCTAGTTGAAGTCACAGTGATGTGTCGTCAGGCATAATATGACCGAGAATTGGAGCAACTACAGTTGACAGGATGGGAAGCGCATAGATCATAGTCATAGGTAATCTGGTGGACTGCCGGGTTAGGTGCAGAAGCCTGTGTCAAACTTCTTGCCCCTACATCCAAAATAGTCTTGCTTTCAAAATGGTGAACATTCTCAAATATAGTTTTTTAATAAGCATACATCCTCACGTGTCACATTTGGGAAAAGAGTTGTAGTGAATCTCCACAGTTCTCTTACTGCCCATGTCTTTCCTTCTACCAAATCACTAACATTTGTGCATATCCTTTACTAAATAGCTAATCTTTTCTCTCTTCAACATTCATAATTATAATGAACAATTTCCTCAAGATGGTGTTTAGCAACAAACTTTGCTTCATGAGAAGGTGTCTCATCTTGAGGAGCAATTTGCTCATCAACAGACCATTTTGAGAGAATTTATAAAGAGGATGATAGAATAAATTTAAGAGCGATAGTTAAAGATGATTTCATATTTCCTCAATTTTGTAGGTGAGGTGGGTAATGGGGTATTTATGGATCAAATATCAAGGGAATAATTACAAACAATTTTGCACTGTTTCCAAAAGTATAATAACCCTCAGCCACTTCGCAGGATAATATAATTCTTCTAGGGGTTTTATGACTTCCGTCAAACAAAGCAACTAAGAATTATTGACAAATTAAAATACACATTCAGGATTTGGGATCTTTCAATTCAACATTTCAGGCTTTAATCCCAAAAATTAGACAAGAATCAGATGACTTCAGACCCATATCACTAAGTAATTGCATCTACAAAATCATTGCAAAAATTAGTGCATGTAGGGTCAAAATCCACTAAGTTGATTCTGTGTCATTAGAACAAATTTTCATCCTTCCTGGGAAACAAATCCCTTATGGAATAGGAGTAGCCCAAGAAGGAATTTATAACATCAAACCAAAAAATTACAAGCAATGTTAGTGATTTTGTCTTTCCAAGGCATATGATAGAGAAAACTGGCTTTATTTAGGGCTACTCATCCATATAGGGTTCAATGTGCAATTGGTTAACTAGATAATGAATTTGTCTTTCCTCAATATTTTTGCAATTCTAATTAATGGATCAACCTATTCTTCTATCATTCCTACAAGAGACCATGGGTAGGTATGACTAATGGTTCCTTTTCTATTTTTGACTGTAGAGTAGGTGGTCTCAATAGAGTTGTAATAGAAACAAATCAGATTCAAATTTTATAGATATAAAAGATAAAAACAAATGTCAATGTCTTTGTTTGATTGTTAATTGACTCTGTTGTGGGCATGTTACATGAAATGTGATTGGAAAAAGGATGACGAAACAATACATATCACGTCTTGGATATGGTTCATTTGCTGTTAGAGATCGCTTAGCCACTTGAGCCATCGACTTTGGAAATGTTTCTAGTAGGAATTCCTATAGTTTTTAATGTTGTGATTATTTCACCTCATTGTTATTTTGGGCAAGCAAATTTTTTAGGAATGCCAGACATGACATTAGTGGACAGGTAAACAAATATTTTATAATTGCAATTTCCATTTCATGATATCCTCTCTTTATTGTTTGATTGTATTTTGGATGTTTCTTTTGATTTTGTTTTGTCTTTTAACACTTAGTATCATGTTCATTTAAGCAAAAACCAAATCTTGAAGAAGAAATTAGTATTACACTATATTGATTGGAATCTTTATAGCTATTTTGTGTTAAATATTTTCATGACTATCAGAAAAGGTTACTTTCATGTTGTTATTAGAGTACATGTTGTTTATGTACTTGACTAAGTTCATGCGTTAGAAAATGAAATGTTGTTGTGAATAAAACGACAAGAATTAAACATCATATTTCATATTATTTGTTTTCACAAGTTATCTACAACTTGAGCTTTTTAGCATATAACTTAGCTGACATGATTTTTCCTAAGCTTTCCTTGAAATTTGAATATTAAGTTACTAAGGTGCTCTTTTCTATATATGGTGACATTTTATTTTCTTTGTTTATACAGGTTATTTGGCCACATTATAGTGGCCATTATCGCTCCAATGAAGAAAATTTGTTCGAGTTTTTTACTTGTATGGGGAAAAATGGCTTTGACATCGCTGATGTTGAGGTATATGTCGTATAAACTATTTATAGTCTAATTTAGTTTATATTCTAGTGTTCATTGTCTTTCATATCTTACACTCTACATTGTATCTTCTTTTGTTTTCAGAAAATGAACTCAGTATTGATGGTAAGAAGCAGGAATTGCAAAGAGGAGAGTAATAACATTGGAGCAACAAATGCAAAAAGAGAGGAGAATTGGTTTGGTGATACTCTTAGAGCCAGTATCCCACATAAGACACACATAAAGACTAATGGTCAAGTCTTCCGAGTTTGTGAATTCACCTACAATTCCTTGACAACACAATGATAATGTTGTGAAGTGATGAAACATCATTTTGTGTGTAAATTGTAGTCCAACCAATATTAAGTTGGAAACCCATATTGTAATACTTTAACATTTCATATAATATAATTTGTGGTTGAAATTATTTATAGTTGCATTTGATATTGCTTAGTATTCTAATTAACATATGCAACTTTGTGTTTTCATATTAGGTGAACATGCACATTGTATGTCATTTTTTAAATCATACAAATTAATTTATGTTGATTAATAATAAACACAAAATCAATTTGAAACTACGAAATTAGTAGTTTATATTGATTAATGATGAACACAAATAAAATGAATATACGACTAAATTAGTAATTTATAATGATTATTAATGAAAGTGAATAAAATGAATATAAACTACTAAATTAGTCGTTTATATAATGAATATGAAACTACCAAAAAAAGATAAATGACTACTCCAAATGATAAATTTGTGATTACAAATGACGATTAAATTGTTCATATATATGACTATTAGTAGCTAATTTACAGTATCTTATAACAGGACCAAAATTTAGTCATATTTCTTCGGTCATTAATTGGTTTTAAACTATGACTAAAACTTGCATATATATGACTATTAGTAGCTAATTTACAGTATCTTATAACACGACCAACATTTTGGTCATATTTCTTTGGTCATTAATTGGTTTTTTCAGGTGATCGTATAGTAATATATTTTGTTGTATATTTGGTCATTAATTGTGACAATTAATGACCAAATCAAAGATTAAATCAATGACTAAATCAATGACCAAAATAATGACAAAATCAGTGACTAAATTAATTATCAAATCAATGACTAAATTAACGACCAAATCACTGACTAAATTAATGACCAAATTAATGACAAAATATACTACTAGACAACAAAATTGAGATAACCAATTAATGACTAAGCTAAAAACGACTAAAAGTTGGTCGCGTTATAAGATACTGTAAATTAGCTACTATTGGTCACCGACCGAAAAATAGTCGTTTATATGCAAATTTTAGTCGTTTTTTAGTAATTAATTAGCCATTTTCTACTAGTGTATGTTCTATCAACATTTTACTTTATTGTTTATGTGATTGCTGTCTGAAATTGAAGAGAAAGTAAAGTTGCATCAAGCATAGAACATCTGCATAAATTTACATTTTTCCTCCACTCAACTAGGAAATTCAAATTGCATGCATGACTAGGGCTATTTTTAGTAATTTTACTAGTTAACTGAGAGATTAGTGAGTTAAAAATAATTACAACTACTCAATTGAACTCCTACTGACCCTATTCATGACTACAGATTAGATAATTGAGGTTCAATAACTATAAGTGCACTAGATGGCTATATTTTAGCAATAAACTCATCATAAAACTCTACTTCCAAACCACAAACTCTAATTGACTAACTTAACTACGTGACTTTTCCATGTCACTCATGGTAACTGCAACTCAAGTCATTGTGGTAATGTAGAATTTCGAATTTCTCCATTTGACTAAGGCACATGTCAAATGAAGCCTTTTTCTTGCTACAATTTAACATATGATTTCAAAATTTCTAGATAATTTTTATTAGACTATGGAATCTTTGGAGTAATTCATTGGCCACTTTGAAAGAATTTTACATATGCCATGTACTCACTGCTTTTATGAGCTGATCAAGAACTTTTTACTCTTACATAAGATTTTTTTGGTTATTTACTTCTTTGTAGCAGATTCTCTCATGCAATAGGAATGAAGCCATATTTGACTAAATTTATGCTTTTCCTTTTGTTATTTAAATCCACAAATTACCTGCAATAGGGATTTTATAGCACATAATGGTAATTTTCTTTCTGAATCTATTCAATGTAATTTACATAGAGATAGAGGTTTCTATGAAGCACCTTTGATTACATCAATTTGAAAACTATTCTAAAGAGGATTGAAAAGAAATTTGTTAGACACCTTAAGAACCTAAATTAGATAATAAAATTTACTATTCAATAGGAAGCCTAACAAATATCATCGAGCCTCATTTGGTGTATTGTTTTAAAGATGGGAATCGTAATTGAAATTAGCCAAAAGTAGACAGACTCATATCGAAATTGGTTGATGAAAAAGTAAACCAAATGAGTTTGAAATTGGTTGATGACTCAATTTATGAATCCATGTAAAAGATAATCATAGCCAATGTTTGAGAATATTACGGACTGAGGTGCACAATATTAACTTGTGTCACACCCCTATACCTTTGGTGTCTTTCAACCACGCTATAGACGAGTGTGACACTACCGTACTTTTTCTTTTTCCAAATACTCAAGTATATAGACTACGCCTTTAGCAACACTTGTTAAATTAGTTAAATAGATGTTCTTTCAATATGTGAAAATAAGCATAAACATCATTATCAATCCACAAGTACGCCCATACATACAAGGGAGGGGAAACTCCCTGTTAATAATGAGTATGCCTGATAATATGTTTCATTAATATGAAATAATAAGTTCCAATCCAGCAGAAGCCACTTCTTCTCCTTGGAAAGGAAAGTTAGGCTTTTTACCAAGCTCTAAGGCTTGTCAACCATCAAACTAGCCTACAAAAATCATTTAAAATCATCAGATTTCACCTTGGGAATATCCTGCACAAAACTGCCCAAGTGCTGCCGGGTCACCTGGGTCACTCGAATCAACATTGCAAATCAGTTCAGACCGTCCCATGAGCTCCCTGTGTGTCCAATTGACCTCCCAACTATATGGTTAGATGCATCCCGTTAATACGCACATTCTGAAAATTATGACACTCAATTTCGACTCCCGATGCTCCCGGAATGGCTTCCGAACTGTCGTTGAGTTCGTGTAGAGGTGCCCTGTCATGGGTCACCCGACTTGCCCGACTTGCAGTGTGAACACCCTCGTGCGCCACCCAATTCACTTGACCTGCGGTGCTACGAACGCCCTCGTGTGCTGTCCGACTCGCCCTCACCTTCTTTCGCTGATTGTTGCGCTGCCTCACCAATGAGCTGTTGGTATGCTTGTGGTGACCAATGCCTTGGCCGTTGATTGTTCGTTGATGTTCGATTGATTCCTCCACTTTCCATACGCCCATATTATTAATACGCGTATCAAGTGGAGTGTGGGTCGCTCGGTCGACCCAAGCCGACCCGTCGTTTGGCTGTCCACCCATGTAAAGTAGCGTTGGCCGCGCCCAACATGTCGGTCGCTCATCCAACTCATCCGTCGGCTTGAATCGGCTATGATGCGATGTTAAGTGTATAAACGTCACCTTGTCAATGCTGTTCATTGGTCAAGTGAGACACGCCCGCCACAAGGTGCCGTCGTGCCGCTCACCGCTACACACACACGCCCATGCTACTACAGTGCGACATTTCGCTTGTTTCATCGCACGACGCTTGAACTTCTTCCAAACGCCCAGTGAGCGCGCCCGTTACCCAGAATGCGCCTCATGAAGTCTTGGGGCCTTACATCCTCCACCACTTCAAAGTGTTGTCATCCCTTGACAACATCATCCCATCATCGCACGATCCATCGTCACAACTCCATGTGTGAAATATCGTTGCAACTTTTGTCGCAAAATGTCGTTGCACGAACTATCATTGCATCCATGTGCACGGTATTGTCGCAAAGCGTTGATGAATCCAACATCTTCCAAATGTGTTCATGTCTCTAACTCTGCCATAATCATCAAAATAATGCATAAACTGTTAATTTTGTGTCTTCCTTCGGAATTACCTCTCAATGTAGTGTTGATATCTATCTGAACTGTAGCCAAGATAATTCAACCTAAGAAGATATTGATAACCATATCTTTCTGTCAAAAATCTATATGCTCATAGCATCCATATGTTTGTAAAATCTAGCACACCTCCGTAGCATTGCTATCCCTCATGATTTGAACAAGTTAGGTGATCAGTCCAACTGAACGTCCTCCTCATAAGAATGTAAATCCTCATGCCATCCATTAGTCTTTCTCTAGCCCTTGTCACATTCATCAATTCAACCAAGAATCTGTCCAAAGTCTAAGTGCCATGTTTTGGTCCATGAAGTTTTCTTCAATCTCCATCACAACATGCTATCCATGATGTTAATCCATGTGCCACTTTTTCCAAGTAGTTCACATCCTCCAAACATCAAAGTAAGAGATGTTCTCTCACCAATCAATGTGCCATATTTAGGTCCATGAAGTTGTCCTCCACTCCATTTTGCAATATGCGGTCTATGATGCTACTCCAATGTGCTATCAAGGTAGCCACATTCATCCAAGCATCTATCCATGCATGTGGGCCTTTGTTCAAAGCCCCCTTTTTTTTGAGGGTGGTGTGGTCCTCCATGCACTAAGGCACCATACCCCCTTTTCTCCAAAGGTTTATTTCAAAGCAAGGGCTAGGAAGCTACCTCCCTGACTTTCATCCACCCATGTATCATATTGATGTCAAGTTTTAAGGTACTCGTGAACAACATCAACCTCCTCTTGAGTGCATCCTAGTGTCCCAAGCCTGTCCTTCATTAATTGAAAGTAATGTATGCCCATAGCATACCTGCAAAATTCTACAATGCCAGCTGGATCTCTACCTGCATAATCTTTCCCTGGTCCCATGTTTGAAGAAGTGTCCTTCCTCACATCATCCTGGTGAATATCTTGAGTAGATTTCTCCGCTACATGCTCAAGAAATGAAGCTATCCCTGCTCCTTTCCTTCTTTATTTCAAGTCTCTCTCAACAAAATCAAACATGTGTTGTTCCTTTGTTGTTTGAGTCATAGATCCAACTTCCATATGCCCCATATCATTATGGTCCATATCAGGGTCCTTCTCATATAGGATCAATCAAGCCAATCTTGGTTGATATCCCAAAAGGCTTTTCCTTATCATAGGAACTGTTAGTATGAATCCTAATTCCAAGCATACGAAAAAAGACCACTTTAGCTGTGTATAACAAACAACCCTAACAGCAAAGATTGTTGCCAATATCCTCGGATCTGCAATTAGGTGATCAAGATAAATGCTGCAAAAATCTAGATCTATGCATTAGAAGACATTAAACAGTAGAATAAACAAGAATTACTCCATGCATCCAATAGACAAGACAAGAATATGTTGAATGAATTTTGTATTAATGGCACCTGGGAGGAAAACACATAAGGGTGTTACCAGTTCTCCTTAATGGGATGGGTTCTTGTAAGTCCTCAACACTTCAGATCTAAACTTCCTCGCTCTTGATGGTGTAGAAAACCCAGACAAAAAGGGTAGCAAAATATGACTATGATGGTGGATCAAAGTCAGACCAAAAGTATAGATCCAAAGTGATATTTAGGCAACAAAAGGTGGTAAATGAATGGGAAAACCCTTCTATTTATAACAAAATATTGAGTTAGTCTAGATATTGGTGCATAATTAAAATATTATTAACCAAATCAAGATCCAACTTTTATGGAATATTTATTATATTTGTTGGAGGGAAAAGGAATTTGACTTGGGTCAAATCCCTTTATTTGTAAATAATAAATAAATAAATGATTTATTTATCATTTTAAGGATGTGGTTGAGTAATAATCAAATAAATAATGATTTATTTATTTATTTAAGGGTGATTTAGCCATATTCAACAAATAATATTATTTAAATAAGGTTTAAATAATTATTCTTAGGAAATAATAAGATAAATAATGATTTATATAATTAATTTCCCTGTTTTGGGTTAAATATAACCAGGAATATTAATTAAACTGCTGTTTAACTAATTATTCCTTGAGGAAAATCAAACAAATGTAGATTTATTTAATATTCCCTCATGGGGTTTCCTATTTAGACCATAAACAACTTAATAAAGGTGGTTTACTAAGTTAGTTTTCATAGTGAATGCGATTTTACTTAGGTTAAAATTGGTCTTACATGGTGTACTTGGGTCCATCTAATAACAATAGGTTAGATGACCAAAAAATGGTGTAACAGGAACCATCATAGTTTTTCCATCATCAAGAATTAAGAGAATGTTTTGGTCCATCATCGATATAGCTTGTGTTGCAACCATAAAGTCTCGCCCCAACACCATAGAATGATCATCCATGTCAATGAATCTTAAGTCTATCTTTCCAAACCATGACCCTACTCTCACATGTGTGCCTTTCATGACACCAATCACTACTTTCATTCCCGAATTGACTGCCTCGAAAGCACTCAACTCTTTCTCCATGCTAGCCTTCTTCTTTCTAAGAGATGAAGCTGCCTTTCGACTTAGGAAGCTATGAGTAGCCCTCGTGTCTATCAAAGCAGAGAAATTTTCCCCATGCACGGTTGTAGACACAAATCTCAAGTCCAAGGAACTTTCATCATCATTCCTCCTTGTCTTGGGCCTTATATCCACAATCTTCTTCAACATTTCCTCTTCCAATATGTCTTTCGAACGAGGCTTCGGCCTAACAGTTATTTTCACATATTTCTTCTCATGAGGCTCCATAGAACAATCCGATCCCGGGTCTGCTTGAATTGGTTCAAGCTCCTTCCTTTTCGAATTCTGCCTAAGTGCTCCAATCTGACATATATTACTCCTTCCAATCGAAGTGAACCAATCATCATAGTGTGGTATTCTTCGTTTCCAAGTGTGCCATCATATGCATTTCCTTTCTTCAAACCAATAGGTTTCGGATCAAGGAAGTCCCTCTTGATCTCATCTTCCATGTTCTTTACTTTAGCCTGCAACGTGGTGCTTATTTCCTTCAAGTGAGATCTTTCAATAAAGAGTTCTTGAAGTCTTTGTTCACCTTGTTGTATCTCCATGTCAATCTTCTCAATTTCAATAGTTTGTCCAGATAGTCCATCCAAAGGTTTCTGCATCTCCATCAACCCATCTCCAATGTGTTCCAAGTGTTCAGACACTCCCACAAAAGCCTTGTGATATTGTTGCTTCATATCCTTCCAACGTCCTATCATGTTCTCAAATTCAACTTGAGCCTTCAAACTTTCTTTCTTCATTCGTTCAACTTCGGTCATCCCTTTTCTCAACTCTATAGTGCCAAACTCCAATACTTGTTGCAACCCTGCATCTGTATCCATGTTTTCTCAATCAAGCTTCAGCTTCAACCTTCGATTTGTCCCTGCTTGCTTCAGTACAAAAACTCCCAGTAATGGTAGCTTTGATACCACTTGTCACGCCCCTATACCTTTGGTGTCTTTCAACCAGGCTATAGATGGGTGCAACACTACTGTACTTTTTCTTTTTCCAAATACTCAAGTATATAGACTACACCTTTAGCAACACTTGTTCAATTAGTTAAACAAATGTTCTTTCAATATGCGGAAATAAACATAAACATAATTATCAATCCACAAGTACGCCCATACATACAAGGGAGGGGAAAATCCCTGTTAATAATGAGTCCGCTCGATAATATGTTTCATAAATATGAAATAATATGTTCCAATCCAGCATAAGTCACTTCTACTCCTTGGAAAGGCAAGTTAGCCTTTTGACCAAGCTTTAAGGCTTGTCAAACATCAAAATAGCCTACAAAAATCATTTAAAATCATTATATTTCACCTTGGGAATATCCTGCACAAAATTGCCCAAGTGCTACCGGGTCACCCGGGTTACTCGAATCAGCACTACAAATCAGTTCAGACCGTCCCACGAGCTCCCTGTGTGTCCAATCAGTGTCCCAACTATATGGTTAGATTCGGCCCGTCAATACGCACATTCTGCAATTTACGGCACTCAATTCTGACTCTCAACGCTCCTGGAATGGCTTCCAAACTGTCGTTCAGTTCGTGTAGAGGTGCCCTGTCGTGGGTCACCCGACTCGCCCGACCTGCGGTGTGGACGCTCTCGTGGCCGCCCGACTCACCCGACTTGTGGTGTGGACGCCCTCATGGCCGCCCGACTCACCCGACTTGCGGTGCTACGAACACCCTCGTGTGCTGCCCGACTCTCCCGACTTGCGGTGCTACGGACGCCCTCATGTGCCGCCTGACTCGCCCTCGCCTTCCTTCGCTAGTTGCTGCGCTGCCTCACCAACGAGATGTTGGTATGCTTGTGGTGACCAATGCCTTGACCGTTGATTGTTCGTTGATGTTCGATTGATGCCTCCACTTTCCACATGCCCATCTTATTAATACACATATCAAGTGGAGTGTGGGTCGCTCGGTCGACCCGAGCCGACCCTTTGTTTGGTTGTCCACCCATGCAAAGTAGCATCGGTCGCACCCAACACGTTAGCCACTCATCCAACTCGTCCGTCGGCTTGACTCGGCTACGATGCAACATTAAGTGTATAAACTTCGCCTTGTCAATGATGTTCGTTGGTCAAGTGCGACGCACCCGCCACAACGCGCCCTCGTGCCGCTACGGTGTGACGTTTCGCCCGTTTCGTCGCACGGCGCCCGAACTTCTTCCAAACGCCCGGTGAGCACGCTCGTTACCTCGAACGCGCCTCATGAAGTCTTGGGGCCTTACACCTTGAAATCCAAAGTAGAGAAACCGTTTTTTCCAACAAACATCTTCTCCTCATAACTAAAAGAGTAGAACTGAAACTTCTTCCATTCCAGCGATGCTATGCATAAATGGATAGGGAAAAAACAGATAGCACGATCACCAAGTCCATGAAAAAAACAACTCTGCCATCAGGCGTTTCACTAGAAGAAGAGGTGTCAAATAAATCAATGGGCTCATCTACGACATGAAAAACATTACCACCATCATGATCTCGTCCTTAGGCAACACACGCACATATCTCTTCTACTAACAACACCTGTGATTGCATTCGACAAATATTACATTGAGAATTAAAAATAGAATGAATGCTTTCCATTTATTTATAGTTTTATTTACACCTTTTTTGATATGGTAATTATGAACGAGTTACCCATTTATTTATAATTTTCTAGTATTTAAATGTGTAAACAAGGAGTTTTTATTTTAACTCAATAAAATATACTTTTTTTCAGTAGAGTTTGACATCATATTCATGTAAAGTAATCAACATTGATGTTTCTAGCTATGTCACCATCGACATTGCTCATTACCTGAAGCTTGCATCGTTTCCACCCGCTCACTTTCTTATGCCAGTGCCTTATATTGAGATGACAACCTCAGCTTGACTCCCATGATGGTGATAGATGTAGCTAAACATTAGCCTGTGCAATGATAAGAGAGTGGTTTCTCTTATGCTTAGGCATTGCAAGCCCAAGAGGAAAATAAAGCCAAAGAGGATGATCTCAAACTACAATTTATAAATTACTACTTGCAAAACAATCCTATGTATTCTTGTCCATAAAGGACATGGAAAGTTTTGTAAAATTTAAAATTTTCGTAAAAATAATTGTTAAACATTATTTGTATTTATTATTATGAAATATTAGATTCATCTTTTGTGTTAGTAAGCACATTTCTTGAATTAAATCTTGTTGGTGGTAGTTGTTTCCTCCTAACTCAATATTGTGCTTATCTTATTAGTCCCTGCCCAAAGCTCTTGTAATAGAAATTCTTTGGAATATGAGCCTGTTAAAAAGAGATCAGATGTTTAACTCAAAAGAGATCAGATGTTTAACTCAAACTAGCCTAAGTTTTTTAGACATGTTTTTGTCACTTTTTCTTCAGCCTATTAAATAATGACGAGGGTTTCAATTAACGAATTGAAAGCTTCAAAATATTTGAGGTCTTATTTGGCCTCTTTTTGATGCCGAAATCTGCATTCTGTATCAAAAAATTTAAAAAAAAAAACTTGTTGTCAAGTCATTTTTTTCATATTCCAGTAATGCTAGTTTAAAACATTTTACATTAAATGTTTTCTCCAGATTCAAGTGCCTATCTGCATGCACTCTACCACATGTCATCTGTCACATGCACTCTACCACGTGTCATCTGTCATTGTTTCCGAGTCTTGGTACACCGGGCTTCATTAGCTGCTATTTGCATGCACTCTATCACGTGTCATCTGTCATTATTTTCGAGTCTTGGTACACGAGGCTTCATTGTTCTTGTTCTTTGGTCTTGTAGTGCTAAGTGGCTTGTTATTTTGTTTTACAGGTTTTTCCGACCGCTTCAAAGTACCTTACCTTATATGTCAGCTTGCGAGGGGTGAGGCTTCATTGGAGTTTTGTAGAAGGCCCAACTACATCCTGTTCTTTTGTTGCACATTGCATCATGTTATTTTGCTGCACATAAAATGGTACAACACAACTCTCTGTTAGAAATTCATTTTACAAAACACCATTTCTATTTTTGCTACTTTTGTTGTACTTTTGCTGCACATAAAATCAAAACACCATTTCTAATTTTGTTGTACTTTTGTTGCACATAAAATGGTAAAACACAACTCTCTTTAGAAATTCATTTTGTAAAACACCATTTCTACTTTGAAAAATTTGTTCTTTTGCTGCCTTGTTAGTATTACTATTATTACTATTACTCGCTACCCTGTTAGTATTACTATTACTTTGGATTATTATTATTTAGTACTATTTTGCAAGGTTAGACCCTGTAAATTATTTTATCATTTTAAATAAAATAAAGAACATGCATAGAAGCTATACCAACAATATACAGATTTCTAGACAGATTTCTAAATAAATGAAACACACAAAAATACAATGACATGGTATAAAAAGTTCCCAGCTATGATTATTCTATGTACCTTTTATTTATAAAAGATGGATGGTATTTTTCTTAGTGAAAAAATTATTCAAATAACCATTTGATTTAAAATCAAATACTGAATTATGTCATACTAGATTTTTCTGAGGCATAAATAAAAAAATTAAATTCCCTGATGCATTTCTTTGACTAGAATTGAGGTAGTTCTAAATTTTGAATCAAATACAAAATTCACATAGGTTGCCACTATAGATATTCCTAAGACATTCAAAACAATTTTAAATTCCATGATGAATTTCTTGGACTGGAATTTAGGAAAATTGAAATTTTCATCATTCTCACTGGAAATCGTCTAAATTTATAGATAATTTGTAAATTAAGCATATAAATTTACGTGAAAAACAAATTATCCAAATAATGATTTGATTTAAAATCAAATACTAAATTCACAGAGGTTGCCACTCTAGATTTCCCTGAGGCATAAATAATTTTTTTTTAAAAAAAATAAAAAATTCTCCGATGCATTTCTTGGATTTCTTGGACTAGAATTGAAGTAATTCGAAATTTTGAATCAAATACGAAATTCACATAGGTTGCCACTGTAGATATTCACATAGATTGCCATGGCTTTATTTGGGCGTAATTTTTCATATCATTGTCTTCGTTTTTGCTGATGGTATCAAACTTCTTGTTTGGTGAATCTCCCTTACACTGCCGGGAAATGGATAAATGGCATTCGTACCGTTCCATAAGACATTAAACTTATGATTTGGTTTGT
>JAXQQM020089133.1:0-34587 GCA_034641835.2 Pinus albicaulis | reverse complement strand
AGACATAGTTTTCTACCTTTTCGGATCTGAGGAACTATTTACAAAAAGGGACTGTTGGAGTTTACTTTTCCGCTGTCTTTTCAGACTCTCTAAACATGAAAATATGTTGATTTCTTCCTTTGTCAGATTCGTTAAACCCTGATGACATCGGATTTAGTCGTAATGACGATAATCAAGTTTCTCCTTCCTAGGGCTCGTTAAATGTACTAGGATGGATTCGTCCAAAGGATGAACTTATATTACAAGCATATGCTATCCCCTTCAAGCTTGTTTTCAAAAATAATTTGGGTACTCGCCAGAAATGGTGGCGAAAATGGAACCAGTATCATCGTCGTGTCGGCAGTATGTCGCTCTTAAACATGGCACTTGTCTACATTCATGTCAGGTTGGGGACATCTCATCTCGTTTTCTGCTTGCCTCCATGGGTTTGGGTAATCCCTTTTGACCTCTCATCAGCTCTTTGCCTCATCATCGTGACCTTAGATCCTTTGATGTCAAATACTGCCAAATCCATTGTCGTGCTGCCGATATGTTCAACAGAAGTTGACCTCTGCAGTTTCAACCTTCCTCTGATTCTCATCTGATATTGATTCACAAAACATTATTTTTCCTCTGTCTCGCATCGATGATGTGGGAAACACTATGGCCCACCTTTGATCAAGGTCACTTCCTGTCGACTTCAGCTCATTATCCAGGAAGCTGATCTAGAGACTCCCTTCTGGTACCTTGGAGCTTGCATGCCTCAATGGCAGGTTCTTCGCATTCGACACAAGGTTTTCATCATTGGCCTTTGATTGGATGATTCTACAAGTGTTCGACGCCAGCTCATTTTTCACATGCCATGGATTGTACCTATAGTACCTTGAGGGCCATTGTCATTATTGCTGGTACCTCTCGCGTCTGTTAACAGCTTTCATCATTGGCTAGTAATCAGACGATGTTCTTGCATGTTCAACTTCAGCTCACATATTCACATGCTTGAACTTGTACTCTGTTCGGGTCGAGATGAAGCGCGAGACCCTGGATTTTATCTATTGGAATCCAGGTTGTGATTTTGTGGATTATTATGATTGGTTACATGACTCACTGATTGGATGGCTGCAACCATACCTGAGTCTATTTATCGATCCTTACTGGATGGCTGCGTCCATGCCTCAGATCTGGATTATTGCATACTCTGTCATGGATGGTTGCGCCCATACCACATAAATCATTTATTTGAGATATCAGTTGTACTTCTCTACGCAGGTTTTCCGATGACAGTGTTTTCAGTTGGACACGTTCTCGTAAAGCATTTCACCCCTCTCTCTCTTTCGGGCCTCATGCTTTAGGGGGCATCTGTTACACAGCAATTTGTCACCGTCCCTACAATTCCCCGTCCCGCACATTAGAGGGCTTATTCCGTGACCTGTGAGCAGTGACATGACCTAAAACCACTTTCATGCCATCCCTCTGGACAAGTACATTCATTCCCCTGAAGACAATTCCCTGTGAAAAACCCAAAAAATATCCTTTTTGTCCTTGGCGCGACTAGCCAGTTCAGCCCTCGCACCAATGGGGGAAATCCTCCAAAGAGGGCGCGCAGGCCAGCGCCTTTGTCGGTGACATACTGCATGAACCGTAAGTGTTTTTTAAAAATAAATGGCATAATATTGACTCCAACCAATTCCTGAACTGGTCTCTAAATTGAGTTGGGAGGTTTGGCTCTGGATCTCCATGTAGAGGAAGTGGTTTTCCACCTCTCATGGAAGCTTGCTTGAGGATAGGGCCAATCCCATGATTGTAGGGATCCCAACTCCCCTTCCACCATATATATAAAGTTGCCATTTTCCTTTGCAAGCTAGTCTCCAAGAGCCTTCATAGCCTAAAGAATGCTGCAAGAGCCTTGATAGTCCTCATAGAGCCAAATCAATAGCAAGGAGATTATTGTCAAGACAACCGAAGAGAGAGGCTTGTCCCATTCCCAATGAGCTTTACTGAGACGTATTCCACTGTCGACCCGCTGAAGGAAGATTCAGCGTCAAAGCCAGGTTGTATCTTGCTTTGTATTAATTAATGATAAATGACTTTGGTTATGGTTCCACTCGTATTGTTCATTGTGATTATGAGTTGTATCTTCTCTGACTGATACATAATTGCATATATTGGGTTTTACGCTTGTGTGTTCATCATGTTTCTTGTATGTGAAGGTGTTTGATCGTGACAAGTGGGATAATTGTGATCTGCCGGAGCAAGGAAATGGGAGCGCTATCTTCTCTACGAACAAAAGCGTTGGACTTAAGGTAGGCCTTATTCGCAGTTTAGTCTATTGCAATTAGGAATTTGCGCCTCAGTGTGATATGATTGTTGCTAGACCCGATCTAGGCTAGTAGGGATCGCCTCTGTCCGTAGAGGGGATTTACCTCTCCAACATATCTGTAAGCAAATTTCAGTTCTTTAACATTAATGAAATGAAGTGTTATTTCCGCTACATCTTTGTATTTATGGTTATATGTTTATTCTGTTGCGTTCCTGCATAAATCCGGATCAGTGGTATCAGAGCGGTCTGCTTTTTCTCGATCCTTCTTTGCATGTCCCCAACGAGGTCGGGGTATAAGGAGCTAGGGCTTGATCTGGTGGAACCTTTGCAAGATCAGCCTCGTAAACCTCAACGGACGCCCATGGGGGATGAAAAGAAAGATGAGGGAGCAGGAGATCCTATCAAAATATTGCTCGAGGAGGCCCTCGAAAAACAAAGGAACGCGATGATGGATATCTTTGCTCAGATCCTTCAACGGCTGCCCACCGGCGGCGCATCTGCATCCAGTAGCCACTCTGGAGTTGCGACTCCCTTTAAGGTACAAGTAAATTTTGACATTTCCATATTTGAGGGTCAAATAGACGCAGATGCCGTAGATAGATGGTTGAATCTATTAGAAGGATATTTCTTTGTCCATGACTTTTCAGACCGGGAGAAGATTCTTTTTGCACACCTCAAAGCTACCCCCCATGTTAAGGACTGGTGGGAAACCTACTGTGAGAACAAGGACCAGACAGAACCCTCTCTGTTCTCGGCCGTACCAACTTGGAATTCTTTCCAAGATGCCGTCAAGGAACAGTACTATCCCGTGGGGAGCTATGAGGACAAGTACATACAATGGACCACGCTGCGACAACAAAGGGATCAAGATGTGCATGAGCTGACGAATCTGTTCCATACCCTGTGCACAAAGTTGGGTATCAAAGATTCGGAGAAACATTTGGTGCTAAAGTATCGCAACTGTCTGCACAGATACATTCAGGAGGAAATGGAGTTCCTCGACATCTCCTCGCTTGGTACGGCATACCGGTATGCTGCCAAGATTGAGCAGAAATTCAAAAAGAAGAAGCGAGACTTTGGATCTGCGAATCAAAAGCAAGGAAAAGGTGCTTCCAAACCGCAGAACAAAGGACAGAGCCAAGGCATGGAAACTCAAGGAAACTGTCGAAGCCACGAAACGAAGAACAATACCCATGAAAGCCAAAGAAGGACACGGGAAAGTGGTGTGAGTTCCATAAGAAGCTCCACTCACAACACAAGTGGTGTCGGACCCCAGCTGATCATTGGTGGCGAGATGAAACCCACAGAGTCGGATGCATGCTGCGACTCTAAATCGAAACGACAAGGGGAATCGGGGATGGAAATGATTATTGATGCGGAGCCCAATGCCATTGTTGCCACTACAAAGATCCAAAAGGAGGAACCGGAAGATCCAGAGGAGGAGGAACGTCTCTTCCACTCCCGGATGTGGGTAAAGGGCTCCCCGGTACAGTTCATTGTCGACAATGGGAGCCAAAAGAACCTCATTTCAGCAGACGCCGTGAAGCGGTTGGGCTTGCCGACCACATCTCACCCACATCCATACACCATCGGGTGGCTTCACCAAGGACGAGATCTCCGCGTCAGCCGGCAGTGTCGCCTTCCCTATAGCATCAAGCCCTTCACGGATGAGGTATTATGTGACGTTACTCCTATTGATGTTTCTGATGTATTATTAGGACAACCATACTTGTGGAAGCGTCATGCTATGTATGAGTCTCGGCCTCGTGCTGTTATTGTTACTTTGGGAAATAAGTTGTACAGGATACCAAAGGTACCACCTCCTACCGCTATCTCTTTGGTTACTGCAAAACAATGTAGTAAGCTCATTTCCCAAACCAGGAAATTCGTTTTCCTGATGATCCGCCCCCAGGGCAAGAAGAAGACTGTGGCCACGACCTCCAGACAGGGCTCCTCTGCACAACAACAACAAATGGATAAGGTTGTGGAGGAATACGGGGACATATTCACCTCACCCACAGGGGTTCCTCTGCACTGTCAGGTCAAACACCCGATTGATCTGACCCCCGGTGTGCCACTACCTAATGGACCGATCTATCGGCACTCTGTTCTGGAGAATGATGAAATCAAGAGGCAGATTCAGGAGCTGTTGCAGAAAGGTCACATCAGACCAAGTTCATCGCCCTGTGGGAGCCCGATCATGTTGGTACAGAAGAAGGATGGGACGTGGAGACTATGTATTGACTATCGGGCGCTGAACAAGATCACTGTCCGGAATAGGTACCCAATCCCACGGATTGATGACCTTCTGGACCAACTCAAAGGTGCAAAATATTTCAGCAAGATCGACCTGAAGTCTGGGTATCACCAAGTACCAATTGAACCCTCTGATGTGTGGAAGACTGCCTTCAAAGCCAAGGAAGGCCTTTTCAAATGGCTGGTCATGCCTTTCGGGTTGACGAATGCTCCCGCCACCTTCATGAGGATGATGGATGACATCTTGCGGCCATTCACCAACTCATTTGTAGTGGTGTACTTGGATTACATTCTGATCTTCAGCCAGACTTGGGAAGAGCACCTTCACCACATCCGACAAGTCCTCCAAACACTGCGGCAACACAAGTTGTGTGCCAATTTGGAGAAGTGCACTTTTTGCATGACCCAGGTTCAATATCTGGGATACATTATTGATGAAAGGGGGGTGCATGTGGATCCAACCAAGATCCAAGTCATTCGGGATTGGCCAGCCCCAACCACTATAACAAAGCTTCGCAGCTTTCTGGGTCTTGCTAATTTCTACCGTAGATTCGTGTTTGGATTCTCTCATATCACTTGGCCCTTGAGTCAAGTCACCAAGGAGGATCGAGAGAAAAATTATTTTGGTCGGAACCTCAACAGAAGGCATTCACAGAATTGAAAAATCGCCTCTATTCTGCCCCAGTGCTTACATTACCAGACTTGCAACAGCCATTTGAGATCGAGACATATGCCTCTGACTATGCTATTGGGGCAGTTCTTACTCAACAGGGACATCCAATGGCATATCATAGTGAGACATTGTCTGACACAGTTCGCAAGTATCCCACTTATGACAAAGAAATGTATTCCATTGTGCAAGCTTGTCGACAATGGAAGCATTACATTTTGGGGAAGGAAACAATCATCCACACAAACCACCGGCCCCTGCAGTTCATACAGACACAAGGGAAGTTGCAAAATGATCGCCATCAGCAGTGGTCCACATATCTGCAACAGTTTCATTTGAACATCAAGTACAAGAAGGGTAGCACCAATAATGTTGTAGACTGCCTCAGCCGACCACCAATATTGGTGCTCACCACCGTTCTAAACTCTTGTGGGCACTAGACTTCTGATTGGCCGCTTCTCTACTAGAGCAACCCAGAATTTGGCCACACTTACAAGTCACTCTTGGGGGGTACGCAAGTTCCAAATTTTCACCTCCAAGATGCACTTTTATGTCACCTGGGACACCTTTGTGTTCCTTCAAGCGAGTGTGCCAAGATGAAAATAATAGCTATAGATTTCGGGGTCAAGAAAATAGTAGTTGTACTGTAGAATTATTTTTATTGGCTGAACCTTCGAAAGGATGTCGGGAAGCACATCAGATCCTACACTGCCTGTGCCATTGCCAAACTGACCATCAAGAAGCAAGGCCTATATACTCCGCTACCTACCCCTAGTCGACCTTGGGAATCCATCTCCATGGATTACATGACGGTCCTGCCTTCTACTGAGCATGGAAATGACTATGTTTTCGTGGTCGTCGGCAGATTCTCGAAAATGGCCATTATGGCGGCCTGCAAGAAGAATATCACAGCAGAAGCCATTGCTAAACTCCTCTTTGAACGAGTGTGGGTGCACTTTGGGATCCCATATTCTATCATATTAGATCGGGATACTAGGCTCATCAACACATTTTGTTCCAGCCTCTGGTCAATGCTAGACACCAAGCTCACCAAGTCCACAGCTTTCCATCCCCAAATAGATGGCCAGACAGAGGTCGTCAACAGAATGATTGTACAAATTTTGCGCATGTAAAATTAAAAGGCATCCACGCACATGGGAGGAAATCCTCCCCTATGTACAACATAGTTATAACTGAGCTCTCCACATTTCAAACAGCCATAGCCCCTTTCAGGTGGGCTTGGGATTCCAGCCACTATGTCCCATTGACATAGCCATGCCACTTGTGGCTACTCAGGTTGATTCGGCTCATGTCCAGTCTGAAGTTGAAAAAGCAAATACCTTCAATGAGTGCATTCAACACATCTACCAACAAGTTCATGACATATTGGACAGAGCTAATGCTAAGTACAAGCAATGCCATGATCAACACCGGGTGCCACACAAGTTCCGGGTGGGCGACAAAGTATGGCTACATTTGCAGAAGGAGCACCTCACTGAACCCCACTGCAAGATTCGCCCGCTCTGATATGGGTCGTACACCATCACCAAGGATGTAGGGAACAATGCCTTCGAGCTCAGTATTCCACCATTCCTTGGTCTGCACCTACTATTCAGTGTGGACCGCCTTTGTCCTTACTTCCCACCTCTACTGGACACCTCTGACATTGCAGAACAACTCACACCAATAGAGTTAAACCCAGACTACATGGAACAAGCCACCACAAATTGTATCATGGACATGCAAATCAAGAACACTCGCCAGCAGAAGATCCAACTGTATCGGGTTGTCAAAGCTGGCCAACTCCTGCACCAAGGAAAGTTGTTCACCAAGGACCAAGTTCAGCAGAAATTTCCTCATCTCATGGAAGAACTTAACGCAATGGGGACCATTACTTCCTAAGGGGGGAGGAATGATCCAGGTGCATATTGGTGTTCACCCGCCTATTCCACTTGGGGCCCCACCATTGTCTCTTTCAGTTTTTTCAGTTTCGGCACAACTTACTATTTTTAGCAGTTTTTTGGGTCCTAAACTTCCAGAGCCGTTTTGAGGCCCTAAACGATGTTTTTTTGGGAAAACGGGAAGCAACATGGGTCCATGGACTAAATTTTCTCACTCAAAATTTGTATTCCTCGGATAGATCTTTCTAACGAGGTATGGTACGTGTCAAACGGAGATTTTATGCCAAAGTTACGTCCCTGGGAAGTTGAAACACCAATTTACCCAAACGGGGCCTATAGTTTTGGTGCTTCATCTCCTAGGGTAAGGGTTTTGGCCATTAGGATTTCCCATTGTTTCTAAATAATAAATAGGCCCTCGAGCCTCATTTTAACTCAGTTTAGAGACCTCTAGCCGCCACATCTCTTCTCAAAGATAGCTACTAGAGCCCTAGCTAGTTTATTTCCATTCTGTCTGTAAGCAAATTTCAGTTCTTTGATATTAATGAAATGAAGTGTTATTTTTGCTACATCTTTGTATTTATGGTTATATGTTTATTCTGTTGCACTCCTGCATAAATCCGGATCAAGATGTTTCCCAACGCATATTTTTCGATGATCTACCCACATCCAAACATCCGATGGCAATTGCATTTTATCAAGCACGACAGTTAAAGTCTCTTTTATATGCGAAATGGTTGCTATTAAAAAGCAACGTGTCACCTTCAGACCTTTATCACACCCTTTCAACATTTACCACTTACCACTTCAAAGCTATGTGAAAACCAATGTGTGGGTTACAAAACCATTTAACAGTTCCACTCTTATTGATCCATAGTTTCTCATTCCTCAGTTCCTAGTTTCAAACAAACACACAATGTAATCAAAATAAACTGAGAATTGATTCCTCTATTTCCCTCAGAGATTTAAACCATTGGAAGTTTACCAAGATCAGTTCATATAGGCTTTTCTCAATTTTTGTGTTAATAAAGTCTAGATCTAATTAAATATTAGACTCCTTAAAAATAAAATATGATGGCTATTGGATTGATTTCAAAAGATTCTGATTTCACTTGACTCCTTACGCATTCCACTTTTTATCTTCTTCATATTCGTCAGCATTGACATCCTTCAATAAAGAACCATGGTCTTCCAACATCAGCATTTGTTAACCCTTTAATTGAACCTTTCAACTGGAATATTGCAACTTCATAGTGGACACAGATTTTTTTTTTTAAGGAGAAACATTCACACAGCAATCAGAATTTAACCTAAATTATTATCATCTCAGAAATTTAGAAGGATGAAGAAAATCACCTAGAATGATTGGAACTATGCACTTATTTCAGATTTAAGCACACAGATTTGCAATCAAATCCTTAAATAATCAATTCCTTCAATATTAATTTAAATCTCGCTTCATCCATTTAACGCATGACAGAGAATATGCCCAAATTTAACTCAGAATAAAAAAACAATACCAGTATATAATGATTCAAAACTTCAAAGGATTTCAGCCCAACTCAATACCAGAACCAGAATTGCACACAAAACTAAAATCTATTATTCATAAAATCTACATAAGCTCAGAACATCTTGTGTTTTGGCTACTCTCCCTTAGGCTTGATTTACATTCATATGGCCATTTTCCTCTCTATACTTCTCATATCTAGTCTCTCTATCCTCCTACCTTTGCTTATGTATTTTTGGTTTATAATTATATACAAATGGATTCCAAACCAAAATTAGTTTAGATCCTTAATTAACTCAACAAATCCCTAATTCTTCCAAGTCCTCATTAATTTCCAAAATCTCTTTTTATCCCAAAGGATACTCTCTAATCCCATAAATCATGAAACCAATTCCTAATTGAGAATTTCTCAAATCTCTCAATATCCTTGATCACTCAACTATCTTATTCTGTCATGTTCTCTAACATTCGAGAACATTTACATTTATGCTCACAATATTAATTAAATCCTATTCAAAGCATTAAAAATACATTTAAAGAACCAACTCTCCTTGAAAACATAAGACCTCTCAAGTCTTCCAATAATCAATAACATTTAAGCAGGATGCTCCCGCATCAGACTCCCCATGTAGAAAAATTTTCATAGACTCTTGTCTATGAGGTTTGTTGTTTTTCTGTAGTAATGCAACAACTACAAGTCTCAATGAATTGATACCTCCAAGATTCCAAACTCTGTTTTCCAGTGATTTCCTTGCTCCTTTCAACTATTATTTAAATATTTTGTTGCCTTTTCTTACTTCTCCTGGTTTCCATATCCTTGTTTGCAACTCTCCATTTGATTTTCCTTCAATGTTTGTTACAGTCCAGCTTTTTATCCATATAAATCTCTGTCTACAACTCTTTTCCTTATGTTCACTTCCTATAAGCTTTATCAAATTCTCTATTTCTCTGTCCAAATTATTTTGATGTTGTTTTCCTTTCCCTTGTGTACGAATTTCAAAAAAAAATCTTCCTTATTTTTCTTCAACTTCTGCTATCATTTTTTAGATTATTCCAATTACTGTTGTATATATTGTTTCCTCCCAAACTTCCTGAATATATTTAAAGATATAACCCTCTGCAATATCTAATTGATGCTCTACAAATTTACCTTCAAAAAGTAAACTTCTCTTCAATTCCTTAACAGTAGTAACATTTTCTTCCATTGCTGCAGATCCCTTGCAATATTCATCATATAACATTGCCTTATCCTTCATCAAAATATAATTTTGATCTTGCTTCTTTGAAATTTTTGTATACATTCCTTTTTCTTCCTTCATTTTTATCACAGCTTCCAGTAATCGTCTATCACCTGCACAATTTTCAAAACCTGCAATCACTCCCAAATTGTCAGTTTTAAAATTACATGACTCAATAGTTTTGCTTGATGATTTTTTCATCAAGTCTCCTTTCTATTCCAAGAAATTTATATGACTCAGAAAAAATTCAGTGGTCTCCATCTCAACTTCCTCAAGAACATCATTTAAATACTTGATATCCTTTGCTGCTTCTTCTTGCTTCTGATCATCACTGTGAGCCAAATTTCCTCTGTTTTGAATTTTAGAATTATGTTGTAAAATAATATGTTCCTCCAATTGTGTATGAGCTTTCTCAAAACTCAAATTCTCTCTCTCTACCATTATATTATCTGCAAACATACATAAATTTTCAAATTCAAATTCGTAAGACTCAGTTGTTTCAACTGATGATTCAAACATCACTGCTCCTTTTTCAAGTTCAAAAGAAACTTGTCCTTCTCCAGCAACTTCACTTTGTTGTAGCTTCACTCCTTTGAGCTTTTCTGTCTTCAACTAAACATCTATAATTTTCTTAAGTTTCATTTCTTCTTCGGGTTCCATGAGCCATATTTCAAAGCATTCTATTTCCATATGAGATCTTTCCAACATTTCATCACAACCTTCATTCTCAATTTCACTCTTCTTGTGGAAGTGCTCCTGAATTATCATGTTTTCTGTATCATCACATTGCAAAATTCTTTCATCAATTTCATTAAACAATTTCATTTGTTTACCTCCTTGGAATATCACTGCGGAATTTTCATTATGCTTCTGCTCCATAACAACTTTAACTAGTTGTCTTACACCAAATATAAATTTATCTATGAATTATTTCTACTACAATAAATCAATATCTTCTTCCTCTAAAAATAACTCTCGATCATACTTCACCTCAAGAGCTTTATTCAATTTTGTGACATTTTCACCATAATGACCATCATCTTCTGCGCATCCTGCAAACACATACAAACCATGAGATTTAAAGCCACAAGGCTCTACAGCCTCATTTGCTTCGCTTGTCAGCATATCTTCAAATTTTTCTAGACTATTCCAATAGTCCATCGAATCTTTCTCATTTCCTCTTCACCCAGAAGTTCACCTTGTTCCAGTATACAAATGGAAACTCCCATTTCTGATTCTGCTTCTCTGAGTTTTTCAACCAACCACTTCACTTGTCTCTGTTGTAGCCTTCTCTGTAACTTAGACCACTTCACTGTATTTTTCTTCAAGACCCAACCTTGTCTTTGGTTTTCTTCTAGCAGCATTGTTAACTCATCAAGTTCTTTGCTTATCTCAGCCAACTCCTTTTCAAACTCATTTTGACTCATCTGATTCTTACAGATTGTTTTAACACAATTTTCCTTCACCTTGCATCTTTCTTCTGAACCTTCTTTATGACTTCCCATAGCCATATTCACTTTTGTTTGAGCTTCAACACCTGCAACCAATCAACTTCCTTCTGAGTTGATCTCCTTGCCAAACTTCTCTTATGTCTAGTTTCCAAGTCATCTTTCCTTAGAACTTGCTCTCTCACTGGTTGCTACATTCACTTCTCTTAAGGACTCTTTGTCCTTATCTATTCCAAGCCTCAACTGGAATAAGGTTCTGCTACAATATCAGGAACTTTCAAAAGTTATTTTTACATTTTTATTGTTGTAGTCTGTTGTGAAACTAGCTCCAAAAATAGAAGAAAAAAGATATCAACGCCTTATAAATAAGCCACTTCGAGGGGGAAACCTCCAATACATTACATGAATGAACAATTCTTGGATGATACAAATTACAAAACCTCCTTTCTATATATAGGAGTCCATGGGGCCACAATGTAATCCTAGTGGGGCCACAATGTAATCCTAGCCGGCCTAACAATAATAATTTAAGGGCACAATAATAACAATATGGGGGTTATAGGGGTACAATAATAACAATAAGGGGGTTACACTAACAACAATAAGGGACTGTACTAGTAATATAGGGACCTAACATGCCCCTCTCCTTCAAAAAAGTGTTGTCCTCAACACTTAAGTAGCTTTGGGTGCTTCTATATAAAATTTTCATCCTCCCATGTAGAATATTTAGTGGGTAAGTTCTTCCACTTGATGAGATACTCTGAAATTGATCAATTTTGTATTTGTCAAGTTCTTGTTTCTGTGACCGCTTAAATATGATTTTTCCTTCCTCATCAAGTTCTGGAAATATTGTTTGAACTGGAATATTTTCACCTATAACATTCTTTAAGCATGAAACATGGAAAATTGGATGCACTCGTGAAGAAGCAGGAAGCTCCAATTTGTATTCCATAATACCAATCTTTTTCAACACCTTGTAAGGACCATAGTACTTTGGCGATAATTTATTATCCTTCTTAGCTTGCTTGAGGGACATTTTTTTGTATGGTTGTAACCATAAAAATACACAGTCTCCTACATCAAAACTTCTCTCGCTGCGATGTTGATCTACCTGTTGTTTCATTTGATTTTGTGCCAAATTCAGGTTATCTTTTAAGAGCTAGAGAACTTCTTGTTGATGCTCGATGTGATCTTCCACTACTTGAACCTTAAAATTTTCTCTTAAAGATGATGTGATGGACAGTGGATAATATCCATGAAGTTCCATAAATGGTGTCATTTTTGCTACTGTATGGAAGGAAGTGTTATACCACCATTCAGCAAGAGGTAACCACTTGACCCATTGTGTTTGTTTATTAGATACAAAACAACGAAGATATTCTTCCAAACATTTATTTACTATCTCAGTTTGACCATCAGATTAAGGATCATAATATGAGCTATGAGGTAATTGAGTACCAAAACAAGAAAATAACTCTATCCAAAAACCTGTGATAAAATCCATTGAAATTTCCTCCCAACGTTGACTTGGAATGGATAAAGGTTGTAGAAGACCCAGGGTCTTAATTGTCTCAACTTTATTCTGCTGGAAAATCAAACATTCTGCCACAAACTTTTGAATATCAGATTTAAGGCCATCCCAAAAAAATTCTTTCTTCACCCTATGGTAAGTTTTTAAAAATCCTGAGTGTCCTCCTAAAGGAGAAGTGTGGAATTCAAAAATAATCTTCTGTTTTAGTTGGGAATTATTACAAATATATAAGCAATCTTTGTACCATAAGGAATCATTTTTACAACTAAATGTATCAAATGTACTAGGATCTTGCTGCAACTTTTGAATGAGTGTCCACACTTCTTTTTCCTTCTTATATTCATCCCTTGCTTCGTTTATCCAATCTGGTTGGATAATAGAAATGGCACAAAACAACGAAGATATTCTTCCAAACATTTATTTACTATCTCAGTTTGACCATTAGATTAAGGATCATAATATGAGCTATGAGCTAATTGAGTACCAAAACAAGAAAATAACTCTGTCCAAAAACCTGTGATAAAATCCATTGAAATTTCCTCCCAACGTTGACTTGGAATGGATAAAGGTTGTAGAAGACCCAGGGTTTTAATTGTCTCAACTTTATTCTGCTGGAAAATCAAACATTCCGCCACAAACTTTTGAATATCAGATTTAAGGCCATCCCAAAAAAATTATTTCTTCACGCTGTGGTAAGTTTTTAAAAATCCTGAGTGTCCTCCTAAAGCAGAAGTGTGGAATTCAAAAAGAATCTTTTGTTTTAGTTGGGAATTATTACAAAGATATAAGCAATCTTTGTACCATAAGGAATAATTTTTACAACTAAATGTGTCAGATGTACTAGGATCTTGCTGCAACTTTTGAATGAGTGTCCACACTTCTTTGTCCTTCTTCTATTCATCCCTTGCTTTGTTTATCCAATCTGGTTGGGTAATAGAAATGACACAAAGCAATGCTTCCACCTCTTCATTCTTTCTTGAGAGTGCATCTGCAACAACATTTAGCTTCCCTTTTCTGTAGATTATTTCAAAGTCATAACCCAACATCTTTGTGACCCATTTTTGCTGCTCTTCTAAAGATATTCTTTGTTCCAAAAAGTGTTTAAGACTATCATGATCAGTTTTTACCTTGAAGTGTCTTCCCATTAGGTAATTTCACCATTTCTTTAGTGCATGCAGTATCGCTAACATTTCTTTCTCATAAATAGCTTTCTGTAAATACTTTCCTTTGATTGGACGACTTTCAAAAGCAATGTGTCTTCCTTTTTGCATTAAAATAGAACTAATTCCATTTCCTGAGGCATCACATTCCACAATAAAGGTTTTTGTCAAGTCTGGCGTAGCTAAGACCGGTGCTAGGCACATTGACTCTTTAAGATGTTCAAAGGCCTTAGTTGCTTCAGTGTTCCATGAAAATCCATCTTTCTTCAATAATGTTGTTAAAGGTGCTAATATTCTCCCATAATTCTTAACAAACTTGCAATAATACCCTGTTAACCCGAGAAATCCTCGCAACTACTTTATGGTTGTGGGGACTTTCCATTCTTTAATGGCTTTAATTTTGTTAGGGTCTACCTTAACACCCTCGTCAGATACAATATGACCCAGATATTCCACCTCTTGTACTCCAAAGAAACATTTGGATTTTTTTTCATATAATTGTTTCTCCTGCAATAGTTTGCGCACCTTATCAACATGTTGAACATGATCCTTCCAAGACCTGTTGTAGATTAGTATATCATCAAAAAATACTAGCACAAATTTTCTAAGGAAGGGTTTGAAAATGGAATTCATCAACCTTTGAAATGTAGAAGGTGCATTGGTAAGGCCAAAAGGCATGACCAAAAATTCATAATGACCCTCATGAGTTCGAAATGCTGTTTTTGGAATATCTTCAGTCTTCATTCTAATTTGATGATATTCTGAATGAAGATCCAACTTGGTAAAATAAATTGCTCCATGTAATTCATCCAATAATTCATCAATCACAGGAATGGGAAATTTATCTTTAATGGTGAGCTTATTGAGCTCCCTATAATCTGGACACATTCGCCATGATCCATCCTTCTTGTGTACCAATACTACGGGAGCAGAGAAAGAAATTTGACTAGGTTGAATTATACCCGCCTCTAACATTTCTGCAATCATACGTTCAATTTCGCTCTTTTGGAAGTAAGGATATCTATAAGGCGTGATGTTTGGAGGAACACTTCCTAGAATCAAATGAATAGCATGATCATGATCACGAATAGGTGGGAGTCCTTTGGGAGTTTCAAACACCTTGGAATGATTGTCCAAGACTTGTTGGAGATCTGCAGAAATAGATGATTTTGATGTCGGAACTTCTAGTGAGAATAATTGTGAAATTACGCCTCGTTGTTCTTTCTTTAGAAGCTTTGTCATGACATTAGAGCTTATTATCCTTCCTGGCTTCCCTTCAATACCCCGTAATTCGACTTCCTTTCCTTCTGAAAAAAATTTCAAGAAAAGTTCTTGAAAATTAAAAACTACCGTCCCCAAAGATTGTAACCATTGTACTCCTAGTACAACATCAGCACCTCCCATAGGAATGGAAAGCATTGGACTAGTAAATACATATTCCCCCATGGTTAGCTTGATATTATGGCATTTTCCAGAGCAATTTATAGTTCCTCCATTTGCAACCATCACTTGACATTCTGGTGCTGGGTATAGGAAACAATTCAATTCCTTGGCTACCTTACAATGAATAAAATTATGGGTACTACGCGAATCAATCAACACTATTACCTTTTTCTTCTTGATATGTCCTTCTATCTTGAGAGTTTGAGGAGTGGTAATTCCTACCAATGCATTACACGATATGGTCGAACTCATTTCTTCCTCTTCTAGGGTTGGTTCGTGGTGTATATCCTCTTCTTTTTCATTCTCTTCTTCCTCTTCACAATCTATGTAAAATAATTTATTCTCATCACACTTATGACCTTTAGTGTATTTGCTATCACAACTGTAGCAAAGCCATTTTTCTTTTTTTTCTTTCAATTCTTGTGGTGTCAACCTTGGAGGTTGTAGAAATCTAGGAGTAGCAATACTTCCCTCTTTATAGAAGTGAGTGGTAGGCTTCCTTATCGCCATAATTTTACATTCATTTTTTCTTGCCAACCTGAATGCCTTCTCCAATGAATCGGGTTCCAAAACTTGAACTTCATGTTGGATGTTATCCTTTAAAGTACCTATGAAGAGATCAATCCTGTGTTCCTCAGGAATATCAGTTACCCTTATATTCAATTTTTGGAATTCCTCAATGTTCTCCCCCAGTAAACCCTTTTGTTTGAGATTTATTAATTGGCTAAAGAAGTTGTTTCTCTTTGTATCCTCATAATTTTCTATCATTTCCTCCGTAAAAATTGACCAAGTGACAATTTTTTTATGGAAGAAAAGCCATCGATACCATACAAATGTATTTTGTTCTAAATGTAAAGTTTAAATGCGTAACTTTTGTGTGTTTTTCACATTATTGAGATCAAAATATTGCTCCATCTATAGTATCCATGTTACAGGATCCTTTTCATCAAAATTCCTCATATCCATTTTTGGAATATGATGGTTCTTCCCGCCAACATTAGGGTTTATGAAATCACGATTAACATTTATTTTGTTCTCATCATGAGTTTCCTCTACTATCTTTTCACCATTAGGAAACATTTGTTGTATCAACTTTTTCAAACCTTCCATGTCTGTTTTTATATCATTCTTCATGTTTTCCATTTTTTCATCGATCTTAGCTTCCATGTCATCCATCTTAGATTCCATGCCAGCTTCCATGCCATTAATATTAGCTTCCATGCCATTCTTCAAACCATCCATATTATATTACACGACTTTCTTCAAACCATTCATCTTAGTTTCCACGCATTTCTTCAAAAATTCCATGTCATTTTTTGTTGCTTTTTGCGAGAGCGAAATTTGTTGCACTTGCTCTTGTAAATTTGATATGTCATGTTGCCATTCTTCGTCTTCATGAGTCATAGTAGAGCCTTATAAAGGCTTAATGGGTGTTTAATTCTTTTTAGGAGGCATTTCAAAACCAAATACTGAAATATATTCTACAATATGCCCTTGGAATCAATTCAACTTGATTCTTCAAACAAAACTTATGTAATTCGGAAAAACAAAATACACACCTTTTACTTGCTTTTGAGGAGCTCAATATTGAAATTGACTTATCTCTACAATTTCAGATCCTTAATATCTAAAATTCAGCCCTATATTAGTCCTCTGAAGCTTCTTTCAAATGCCACGGGTCTAACTTGATTTGGATTCTTCAAGACAACGTTTGTCCAATCTCCCACAATGACCTAGTTATGGACTAGTTCAGTAGAGCGAACTTGTACTACTTGGAACGTGTCACTGTTTTCTCCTTTGGCTTTGAGATTTATAGATAGGAAACTACAGTCCATTTACTTCTAGTCACTTTTTACAGAATTCCAATCTGATGCTCAGAGAGAGAGTTATGAATATTTTCCCACGATCACCTCTTTAAGATGAAATTCGGGAGCCTGAAAATACCTAACTTCCATAGATCATATCTCCGAAAATATTATGAACCAAGCTCTGAAATTTTGCAAAGATGTTCCTCAAGATTTCAACTTCACTCTCTAAAAATTTCAGCTTCTGAACCTTCGTAGCAAAAAATTTATAGAAACAATTCCGCGATGACCTTTTTAAGTGAAATTCAGGAGCCTGCAAAAATCCCTAACTTCAACAGATCATATCACCGAAAATATTGCGAACCAAGCTTTGAAATTTCGCAAGGATGTTCCTTAGGATTTCGGCTTCGCACTCTAAAAATTTCAGCTTATGAATCTTTTTAGAAAAAATGTTATAACGAAAATGCCACGATGACCTGTTTGGAGCAGTGAAACCCTAAAATCCAAAGCTCTGATACCAAATGTTGTGAAACTAGCTCCAAAAATAGAAGAAAAGAGATATCAACACCTTAGAAATAAGCCACTTCGAGGGGGAAATCTCCAATACATTACATGAACGAACAATTCTTGGATGATACAAATTAAAAAACCTCCTTTCTATATATAGGAGTCCATGGGGCCACAATGTAATCTTAGTGGGGCCACAATGTAATCCTAGCCGACCTAACAATAATAATTTAAGGGCACAATAATAACAATATGGGGGTTACATGGGTACAATAATAACAATAAGGACGTTACACTAACAACAATAAGTGACTATACTAGTAATATAGGGACCTAACATAGTCTTCACCAATCATTTAACTGCTGCAAACTTTCATAACTTCATAATCAATTTATGTCTCGGCCGGTTGTCTCCTGCAAACATGCAACTTTTTCATTCCCTTCATTTATTCAATCTGTAAAATATCATCAAATAAAAACACATGCATACCATCTTTCCATGTCTCCTGACTTTGGGATCTCATTACTTGTTGACCTTTACCATTCCCGTGAATCTACTTTTGTAGTTCTGTCTCCATGCTTCCACTGTGGCATTCTTTCAACATTCAGCTACTATCAAAACAATCAATTCTAAACAATACTTCAATCCCGATCAATTTTGGATTAGCATTTACACAAAATTTTAATTTCTTTCTAAGCGTATACCTCACCAGAAATATCCAATCATACACAATTGATTTCTTTCTCATGCAATCTGTGTAATTACAATATAAAAACTTCTCAAACTTTCTCTGGCTGTAATAACTCACTATCTTGAGGCAAATATTAATCTATTCATACTTTTCTCAGTGGCACGCAGAATCCCTTTCTGCTTACTATGATCACCCTTTCTTGCAATTTCAATTGCATTCCTCACAATTCAGTTTTAATTAAAATATATATATATATATATATATATATATATATATATATATATCTATAATAAAATAATACTTTGGCTCTAATACCACTAATGCTGCAACAACACTGCACCTTTGCCCATAGTATGCATATAATTGTGAATTGCTTTTATGTGACCCAAAATATATCTCCTTGTATGCGAACCCTTAAGTGGGATTAATATTTTTTTAACACATTTATGTTATAAATATATAAATGCCCACTTTAGTAAACAAATACCTGGCTTGTAATTTTACTTTAAAATCTTGATGCTGACAATTTAAAATGTCTACTTTATGGCATATTATACTCGTAACTTTGGTTAAAAACTAAAATGCCAGCGTATAAATGTTGGGGCCTAGAGCTGTTGCCCAACGCATATTTGCCGACGATCTACCCACATCCAAACATCCGACGAAAATTTCATTTTATCAAGCACACAGATAAAGTCTCTTTTATATGCGAAATGGGTGGTTTTAAAAAGCAACATGTCACCTTTAGACCTTTATCGCACCCTTTCAACATTTACCACTTACCACTTCAAAGCTGTGTGAAAACCACTGTGTGGGTTACAAAACCATTTAACAGTTCTTTTCCTACCGATCCACAATTTCTCATTCCTCGGTTCCTAGTTTCAAACAAACACACAGTGCAATCAAAATAAACCAAGAATTGATTCCTCTATTTCCCTCAAATATTTAAACCATTGGAAGTTTACCACGATCAGTTCATACAGTCTTTTCTCAATTTTTGTGTTAATAAATTCCAGATCTAATTAATATTAGACTCCCTACAAATAAAATATGATGGCTATTGGATTGATTTCAAAAGATTTTTATTTCACTTGACTCCTTATGCATTCCACTTTTTATCTTCTTCATATTCGCCAGCGTTGACATCCTTCAATAAAGAACCATGGTCTTCCAACATCAACATTTGTTAACCCTTTAATTAAACCTTTCAACTGGAATATTTCGCCTTCATAACGGACACAGATTTTTTTTTAAGGAGAACATTCACATAGCAATCAGAATTTAACCTAAATTATTATCATCTCATAAATTTCGAAGGATGAAGAAAATCACCCAGAATGATTTGAACTATGTGCTTGTTTTAGATTTAAACACACAGATTTGCAATCAAATCCTTAAATTTGTAATTCCTTAAATATTAATTTAAATCCTGCTTCATCCATTTAACACATGACAGAGAATATGCCCAAATTTAACTCAAAACAGAAAAACATTACCAGTATATAACGATTCAAAACTTCAAAGGATTTCAGCCCAACTCAATACCAAAACCAGAATTGCACACAAAAATAAATTCTATTATTCATAAAATCTACATAATCTCATAACATCTTGTGTTCTGACTACTCTCCCTTAGGCCTGGTTTACATTCATTTGGCTATTTTCCTCTTTATACTTCTCATATCCGGCCTCTCTATCCTCCTACCTCTGCTTATGTCTTTTTGGTTTATAATTATATACAAATGGATTCCAAACCAAAATTAGTTTAGATCCTTAATTAACTCAACAAATCCCTAATTCTTCTAAGTCCTCATTAATTTCCAAAATCTCTCTTTATCCCTAAGGATCCTCTCTAATCCCATAAATCATGAAACCAATTCCTAATTTAGAATTTCTCAAATCTCTCAATCTCCATGATCACTCAACTATCTATTTCTCTCATGTTCTCTAACATTCGAGAACTTTTACATTTATGCTCACAATGTTAATTAAATCCTATTCAAAGCATTAAAAATACATTTAGAGAACCAACTCTCTTTGAAAACATAAGACCTCTCAATCTTCCAATAATCAATAACATTTAAGTAGGATGCTCCTGCATCACATTATGTGAATTTATTCCTAATGTTTTTGTTTTATTATTCATGGTTAATAGATCTCTGAACAACATGTTTGGTAATCATAATATTAGTTAATTCAACTACTTCATCAGTTTCATATTCATCTTAAGTCATATATTCTTAAAATCCCAATCATTTAATTATTTTTCTCTCGATTATGTTAGATCTACATCTTCCTAATCGATATAAGCTTAGGATTTCTTTCCTTTTTCTTGAATTCTAGGATTATTTTTCATTTAGATTCATTGTTATATTTATAGAATTCCTCTTATCAAATAGGAAAACTTTAGTTGTGTCTTGGCTGAGCCAGATATCAGCTTAGCAACAAGATTCAATCTGATGTCTCCTCTATTGGTAGGTGAAATTCATACTTTAAGCTAGTAGAAATAAAGAGAAGGTAAGTAGACCTAGTTTAACCAGTCAGATGGAAAAGGAGTTGCATTAAGTTCCCGACCGAGCAGTCTCCCTTATAATGTTGAGGCAGAGAATTTCAAGCCATCGACATTTTTGGCGTTAGAAGGAGGGCCATATTAAAATTGTGTCCCTAATGATTTTGTGGTTTGAAATTTTATTTTATTACTATGGCTCCATATAAAAGACCTCCTTGGAATTTCTTTATTGTACCTCATCCAACTTCCACTTCGGTAAAAGCAATCCAGACCCTGTCTCAGGCAAAATACAATGGTAAGACATCTGATTTTAGTCATCTCCTTCAATTTATTTTAAGTTACAATAATTTCAATATTGACAAAGGTGTTATTTGTAGGATCTTCACTATTAATTTGACAGGAAAAGCCAAATACTAATGCTTATCACTTCTAGTTGCCTCTGTATGTAGTTGGGATGAATTTTTCAAGATTTTCTTCACACATTTCAGGAATATGACTACGAAAAGGTGTGTGACCAGTTAGAATAATTGCGTAGGATGGAAGGTGAGACTTTGGATATGTTTTATTTTAGATTTAAATTAATTTTAACGCAATTTCGGTCCAAATATTTACCTCCTCAATTCCAGTTAATTATATGGTTCAGACATTTGGTGTCTCTATCCTGTGATAATTGTGAGGAACCAGAAAGTATATCCTTTGTTGATAATGATCCAATTTCTCAAAATGGAAACTTCGATTATTCGCATATTGAAATTACAAATGATAATGATAGAAATGCTCCAAATTTACATAATGTTGATCAAGTAGAAATTCAACAAAATGCACAATCTATTAGCAGCAATAAGCAACAATTTAATCAACCAGAGAATGTCGGCAACGCATAGTCTACTGCTAAAATTAATTCACAGGTGGTTGATAATAAATTGTAAATTATGGAGGAGCTCAGTAACAACTTGAAAATTGATCAAATGCACAAAGAATCTAAATTTTCTATTTTGGAAAATCAGAAATCATCTATGCATAAATAAACCTTCAAGTATGTATCTTCATCTTCTTATTTTTCTCTTTGCCCTACTATCTTTAACAACATTAATTTAATTCATAATCAATCAGTAGTCCCTTTGAATACAAATTTAATTTTAGAAAATAGAGGAACTGATTTTAAAGATGAATTATTAATTTTTGATATTGGTAGAGAAAAAATAATTAAGACTTCAATCAATAATTCTGAAGATTCTCTTAATTTGGCATTCAATCACTTGCCTAGTTCTGATTTATTTAATTGAGAGGAAAAGAAAACTTATGAAGTTACTTATGATGATGACTTGGAACATGAAAATTCTCAAACTCCTTTTTCTTCAGAGAGGTTTTTGTCTGATTCCTTAGGTGAATCTATTTTTGAAGATAAAGAGAGCTTTAATCAAAGAATTATTCTAGTCCATTCGAATTTTCAAACATGTACTCATCATAGTAAATTTGGTATTTAAGAACCTGTCCCAATTTTTTATTCCTACGATGATGGAATTCCCTTTATGGATCGTAAGTTTGAAATCTTCCCATTCCCACAAAATAATGCAAACAATGAGTTTAACTTTATAATTTCTATTGATAATTGTGGGAAAGAAATCTTTGCAAATGAGTCTCAACCATGTCATACCATTATTTGTAACATTAAAGTAAATTCTAAATTGCTTTATTTTCATCTTTTCCCTCAGTTTCAATTTGATTTTCTTTCAAATTTCATTTTAAAATTTCTGAGCACATTGTACTGGAATTTTGAACTTTCAAATTTCCAGCACTCATGAGGCGAATTAGTAAGCATATATGAAAATCAATTTCAATATTTCAAACACAAACATCATATATATTTTATTTTAAAATTTTATTTGATGATCATGTTTGACAGATTTATTTTTTATTTTCAAAATAATTCTTCACAGTTTTTGACACTTGAGAGTGCACCATTCAATTTTGACCAACAATGGAATACTTCTAGAAATCTTTTAAATAATTTTCCAGACTTTATCGATCCATTTGAAAAACATCTGGAAGTTCCATTGCTCAGGAATATTTCTGATTTTTCCAGTGTTCAATAGGCTTGAATATTTAAAAATGAATCATTCAATCCGATATTGGTGTTTCATTTTCCTTTGAACTTCTTTCAATTATTCACTAAAATACATGCTCATTTTTATGATCTTGTAGGAAAAAATTTGGAAGAATTTCGAGGAATTTTTTTTGTAAATAATTTTATTTTGTTGAATCTGTTAAATGTACATTGTAGGCTGAATTTATCTTTTAATAATTTAGTTGCAGTTTTACTCCTGTTGATTGACATGTACATACATGCAAGAGTTAAAATGAGAGAATGGTTACATTAGAAGTATGATTATACCTAGTGATGTTTCATTTTCATTTAGTTAGGAGTAGGAATAAGACTAATTTTAATTTACTTGTTAGTTCTTCTTTTATTTCCTTGTTTGCATATTTTTCAATATATGTTGGTAATAAGCTCAAGTATGAACTTGGTCTTCATTTCCTTGATTTAGCAAAGTCATTTGAAGAATAAACGATCAATTAGCTATTTCCAAATCATAATAGGTCCACAGAAAATATTCATTTTATCATTTTCTATGCTCTGGATTTGTGCTTGGCTTCATTTTTTCTCACGTTGCATATTTGCAAGTTGAGTCATGATTTTGTTTCTAAAATAATGTATTTGAAATAAAATAGTTGTCTCTTGCCTATATTATTTTTCTAATGGCCTTTATCTTCCTCCATATTGAACGGAAAATTTTGAAATGATATTGAAGAAAAAGAGAAAGTATTTAAAATCTCGCAACAATTGAGAAACATTCTTGTCCGTGGCTCTCCCCTATCCTTTTTCCAAATTTTCACATTTGGCTATACTGATTTTATGCCGATTTATTTAATCCCAACGACCTCGGAAAATTCACAAGAAAAATTTCAGAATTACTATGATCATTTGAAGAATCTAAATTTTTACTATACTCACTCAATTGATATGGCTTTTAGCTTACTGTAAAATTTCTCTTTTTGCTATATCATCTTGGAAACCACTACAACACTTTGAAGTCTTATTTTGAAATTATTTTAAGAATATTATTTCCGAGTAATGTCACAGAACTATGATAATTCAACATCATTCACTCACTTTCCTGGGATGCCCACATGTTTGGTTAATATGATATGTTCTTTCAGATTAAATATTACAGGGAAGCCACTATATTGATGAACAAAAATAGTAAATGTACTTTAAAATTTTTGAATTTTATTTTCGTGTCATCAAATTTCATAAAGGGACTTGAGATGGATTTCTTGTAGATGTATCAAAATTATAGAGCTAGTTTAAAATCAAAAGAGACAAGGAGGATTGCCACTACAATTTAAATGGAAAGAAGATGCTAATTACTCAGTTCTTAGTCATTAATTTAGATTGAATAATGCGATGATTTTGAACATATGAAAATTTTGAGAAATGCATGGGAGAACTTGAAGATTCATGAGGTAAAATTCCAGTCAATATTCTTCCAAGTATGCATTGATAGGTCCTGTGCAAAATATCCACCTCGTAAAAAATACACAAAGATATCCCCTAAAGAATCAAAGAAAGATTCCTTGAAATATCACAAGAGAGACTTGGTCAAAAACCTATATTTATGGGTCAACACACTTCTCTAGTGGCCTCCCCGTGCTGATGGAAAATTGACAGTTTTGGCCTAGCGCTGTCAGCACCCTTTTTTCTGAGAAAACTGCATTGATCCCTTTCTGGTAGTGTTTCCTAAAATGGAGGAGAAGCTTTGACCTCTAGAAGCTCCAGGGTAGCGAGTTGGTTGTTATTTAGTGGTGATAGGGTTGAGCTCTCTGATTTTAGACCTTTGATCTTATCAATGAGGGTTTATCCCTTAGAAATTGGACCTTCCTACTCCTTTCATGAGCTCCCAACCCCTCCACTACTGAGGTCATTGTTGGGCTAGTAATATCATTCATTACCTTTACACTTGGTGAGCCCTAGTATTGCACCAAGAGTGCTGCAACTCCCAGGGGATGCCCTACTTTACTTTATCAACCTAGGGTTCGTACAAACTTGGAGGTGACAGTGTTACACAAAAGATGCATTCTACTAATGTCATCATCTTCCGCTCTACGAAAGGGTGCTACTTCTAGGGTTTCTCGGTGAAGTCTGTCACACTTCAATGAAACTAAACTAAATTGTTGAAAGGAAACTAAATTAAATTGTTGAAAATAAATGATGGTAAGGAAACTAATTCTAATCACTCTTAATTGGCCAAATGGTTAAACACACTTCTACTTATCCAAGGCACTATCTACCATGCTTTTATTCATGCAACTATGTATGACCTAACTAAACTTGAAAAAAATTTGCTTGCAGTTTGGAGGAAAAAGGACTAAAGAGGCTAATGGAGAGCTAAAACCCACGGGACGAGGATTATAGGTGTGGAAAGAAGGGTTTGGAATTTATTTAATCTTATAATATCACAAATAGGCTTTGGAGTGGGAGGCTTGAAATATGCAATGGTGGATTTATAATTGGCAAATAGAAATGCGATACGCAATATGCGAAATCGCAATCGCAATATGCGAAATCGCAATCGCAATATCAAAATCGAGCAGAGTGACGGAAGTGTGGTTCGGGAGGTGGATGTAAAATGAAAAATACGATACAGGAAGGTGATGTGATTGCGCTAATGTAATGTGATAATTCAATGTGGTACCGAAATGCGATTGTGATATTTCGCAATTGGGGTTTAGGAGCAGATACATTAATGGGGATCATAAGAATTTGCGATCTGTGATTGCGCAAAGGGTTTTGCGGTAACGATAGCCCTCGTAAGTGAAAAGAAAAAAGAAGGGTCAGCCTTTAACGTTTTTGGAGACTTTTCGATAATAAATGATAGTGGTAAGGCAGAAAGGTTATCGCAATTGCAATGAGGAGCAGAAAAACAAAGGAGAGAGGGAGGATTTGCAGTATGTGAGATGCGAAAAGTGAGAAATTCTAAAACAAAAGGGCAGAGGTCAAACTTTAAATTAAAGTGTTTGGATGGTTTTCAATTTAAAATGGTTTCGATAGATGCGCAAAGAGAAAAGAAGGGATAGAAGGTGAACTGGTCCAGATTTATGCAAGAAAACAATAGAATACACATATAACCATAAATAAAAAGATACAACGGAAATAAAAATTCATTTCATTAATATCATAGAACTGAAATTTGCTTACAGACAGAATGGAAATAAACTAGTTAGGGCGTTGGTAGCTTATCTCTAAGAAGAGATGTGGCAGCTACAAGCCTCTAAAATGTGTTACAATGAGGCTCAAGGGCCTATTTATTATTCAGAAACAATGGAAAACCCTAAACATCCAAAACCCTAACCCTAGGAGATGAAGCGCCAAAACTATGGGCCCCGTTTGAGTAAATTGGTGTTTCAACTTCCCAGGGACGTAAATTTGGCATACGATCTTCGTTTGACGCGCTCAATACCTTGTTAGAAAGATCTATCCAAAGACTATAACTTTTGATGTGAGAAAAATCAATCTATGGACACATGTTTCTCCCGATTTTCCAAAAAAAATGTTGTTTAGGGCCTCAAAACGACTCCGGAAGTTTAGGACCCGAAAAAAATGCTAAAAATAGTAAATCGTTCCGAAACTGAAAAACTGAAAGAGACAATGGTGGAGCCCCAAGTGGAATAGGCAGGTGGACACCAATCTCCACCTAGATCATTCCTCCCCCCTTAGGAAGCAATGGTCTCCATTGCGTTGAGTTTTTCCATGAGATGAGAAAACTTTTGCTGAACTTGGTCCCGGTGAACCACTTGCCTTAGTGCAGGACTTGGCTAGCTTTGAAAAACCGATACAGTTGGATCTTCTATTGGCGAGTGTTATTGATTTGCTTTTCCATGCTACAATCGGTGGTGGCATTTTCCATGCAGTTGGGTTTAACTCTGTTGGTGTGAGTTGTTCTTCAATGTCAGAGGTGTCTAGTAGAGGTGGGAAGTAGGGACGAAGGCGGTCCACATTGAATACTGGGTGCAGACCAAGGAATGGTGGAATACTGAGCTCGAAGGCATTGTTCCCTATAGCCTTGGTGATGGTGTAAGGCCCATATTGGAGCAAGAAAATCTTGCAGTGGGGTCCAGTGAGCCACTCCTTCTGCAAGTGTAGCCACACTTTGTCGCCCACCTGGAAGTTGTGTGGCACCTAATGTTGATCATGTAGTTTCTTGTAATTATCATTGGCTTTGTCTAATATGTCATGAACATGTTGGTGGATGTGCTGAATACACTCAATGAAGCTTTTTGCATTGTCAGCTTCAGACTTGACATGAGCCGAATCAGCCTAAGTAGCTGCAAATGGCATGGCTACATCAATGGGACATAGTGGCTGGAATCCCAAGCCCACCTGAAAAGGGTTGTGGCCGACTGAGCTATGGAGAGCTTGGTTATAACTATGTTGTAAAAATGGGAGGCTCTCATCCCATGTGCGTGGATTCTTTGAATTGTACATGTGCAGAATGTCTACAGTCATCTTGTTGATGACCTCTGTCTGGCCATTAGTTTGGGGATGGAAATTTATGGACTTGGTGAGCTTGGTGTCCAGCATTGACCAGAGGCTGGACCAAAATTTTTTGAGGAACTTGCTATCCAGATCCGATATGATAGACCGTGGGATCCAAAAGTGCACCCACTCTCATTCAAAGAAGAGTTTAGCACTGGTTTCTACTGTGATATTCTTCTTACAAGCTGCCATAATTGCCATCTTCGAGAATCTGTCGACGACCACGAAAACACAGTCATTTCCATGCTTAGTAGAAGGAAGGCCCAACATGTAATCCATGGAAATGGATTCCCAAGGTCGACTAGGGGTAGGTAGTGGAGTATAGAGGCATTTCTTCTTGATGGTCGGTTTTGCAATGGCGCAAGCAGTGCAGGATCTGATATACTTCCCGACATCTTGTCGAAGGTTTGGCCAATAGAAATACTTCTGCAGTACTGCCACTATTTTCTCAACCCTGAAATGCCCAGAGACTCGACTGTAGTGTGCTTCCCATATCATCTTGGCACGCTCACTTGAAGGAACACGAAGGTGTCCCAGGTGACATAAAATTGCATCTTGAAGGTGAAAATTTGGAACTTGCGTACCCCCCAAGACTGCCTTGTATGTGTGGTCGAATTTTGGGTCGCTCTCATAGAGAAGCAGCCAATCAGAATTCTTGTGCCCACAAGAGTTTAGAATAGTGGTTAGCGCCATGGTCGGTGGTCAGATGAGGCAGTCTGAAACATTATTGGTGCTACCCTTCTTGTACTTGATGTTCAAATGAAACTATTGTAGATATGTGGACCACTTCTTATGGTGATCGTTCTACAACTTCCCTTGTGTCTGTATGAACTGTAGGAGCCGGTGGTCTGTGTGGATGATTTTTTCTTTCCCAAAAATTTAATGATTCCATTGTCAACAAGCTTTCACAATGGAATACATTTATTTTTCATAAGTGGGATACTTGCGAACTATGTCGGAAAATGTCTCACTGTGATATGCCATTGGATGTCCTTGTTGAGTAAGAACTGCCCCAATAGCATAGTTGAAAGTCTGGTAATGTGAGCACTAGGGCAGAACAGAGGCGATTTTTCAATTCTATGAACACCTTCTATTGAGATTCCGACCAAAAGAATTTTTCTTTCACTCCTCCCTTGGTTACTTTACTCAAGGGCTAAGTGATATGAGAGAATCCCAACACGAAGTTGCGGTAGAAATTAGCAAGAGCCAGAAAACTATGAAGCTATGTTATAGTGGTTGGGGTTGGCCAATCCCCTTTCATCAATAATGTATCCCACATATGAAGCTTGGTCATGCCAAAAGTGCACTTCTCCAAATTGGCACACAAATTAAGTTTCCGCAGTGTTTATAGGACTTGTCGGATGTGGTGGAGGTGCTCTTCCCAAGTCTGGCTGAATATCAGAATGTCATCCATGTACACCACTACAAATGAGTTGGTGAATGGCCACAATATGTCGTCCATCAACCTCATGAAGGTTGCAGAAGCATTTTTCAACCCGAAATGCATGACCAATCATTCGAAAAGGCCCTCCTTGGCTTTGAAGGAAGTCTTCCACACATCGTAGGGTTCGATTGGTACCTGTTTATACCCAAACTTCAAGTCAATCTTGCTGAAATATTTCTCCCCTTTGAGTTGGTCTAGAAGGTCACCAATTTTTGGGATCAAATACCTATTCCAGACAGTGATCTTGTTCAATGCCCGATAGTCAATACAGAGTCTCCACGTCCCATCCTTCCTCTATACCAACATGATCGAGCTCCCACAGGGCGATGAAATTGGCCGGATGTGACCTTTCTGCAGCAGCTCTTAAATATGCCTCTTGATTTCATCATTCTCTAGAATAGAGCATCAATAGATTGGTCCATTGGGTAATGGTGCACCTGGGGTCAGATCAATGGGGTGCTTGACCTGACAGTTCAGAGGAACCTATGGGTAAGGTGAAGATGTCCCCGTACTCCTCCACAACCTTGTCCATTTGTTGTTGTCATGCAGAGGAGCCCTGTCTAGAGGTCGTGGCCACAGTCTTCTTCTTGCCCTGGGGACAGATCATGGAAAATGAATTTCCTAGTTTGGGAAATGAGCTTACTCCATTGTTTTGTAGTAACCAAAGAGATAGTGGTAGGCAATGGTACCTCAGGTATCTTGTACAGCTTATTTCCCAAAGTAAAAATAACAACACAAGGCCGGGACTCATACACAACATGTCTCTTCCACAAGTATGGTTGGCCTAATAATACATCAGAAACATCAAGATGATCAATGTCACATAATGCCTCATCCTTGAAGGGCTTGATGCTAGAGGGAAGGTGGCACTGTTGGTTGACACGGAGATCCCATCCTTGGTGAAGCCACCCGATGGTGTATGGTTGTGGGTGAGCTATGGTCGGCAAGCCCAACTGCTTCACGGCATCTGCTGAAATGAGGTTCTTTTGGCTCCCATTTTCAAAAATGAATTGTAGTAGGGAGCCCTTTACCCACATCTGGGAGTGGAAGAGACATTCCTCCTCCTCTGGATCTTCTGTTTCCTCCTTCTGGATCTTAGCAGTGGAAATAGTGGTGTTGGGCTCTCCATCAATAATTTGTTTCCCTTTTTCATTCCCCTTGTCAGGTTCTGATTCAGAGTCAGACCATGCATCTAACTCAAAAGCCCTCATCTCGACCACCAGCGACTACTTGGCCCGACACTCACTTGTGTTGTGAGTGGAGCTCTTATGGAACTCACACCACTTTCCCATGTCCTTCTTTCGCTTTGCAGTGTTGTTCTTTGCTTGTGGCTTTGACAGGTTTTCTTAGGCCACCATGCCTTGGCTCTATCCTTTGTTCTACGGTTTAGGGGCACCTTTCCCTTGCTTTTGATTCGCAGATCCAAAGTCTCGCTTCTTCTGTTTGAATTTCTGCTTAATCTTGGAAGCATACCGGTATTCCGTACCAAGCAAGGAGATGTCGAGGAACTCCATTTTCTTATGAATTTATATGTGCTGAAAACTACAATAATTTAGCACCAGATGTTTCTCTAAATATTTGATACCCAACTTTGTGCGCAGGGTATGGAAAAGATTCGTCAGGTCATGAACATCTTGATCCCTTTGTTGTCACAGCGTGGTCCATTGTATGTACTTGTCCTCATAGCTCCCCACAGGATAGTATTGTTCCTTAATGGCATCTCGAAAATAATTCAAAGTGGGTACGACTGAGAACATAGATGGTTTTTTCTAATCCTTTTTCTCACAATAGGTTTCCCACCGGGCCTTAACATGGGGGGTAGCTTTGAGGAGTGCAAATATAATCTTCTCCTGGTTGGAAAAGTCATGAATCAAGAAATATCCTTCTAATATACTCAACCATATATCTACGGAATCTACATCTATTTGACCCTCAAATATGGGAATTTCAAGATTTACTTGTGCCTTAAAGGGATCCGCACCTTTAGAGTGGCTGTTGGATGCAGATGTGCCATCAGTGGGCAGTCGTTGAAGGATATGAGCAAAGTTATCCATCATCACGTTCCTTTGTTTTTTGAGGGCCTCCTTAAAAAATATTTTGATAGGATATCCTGCTCCCTCATTTTTATTTTCATCCCCCATGGGCGACCATTGGGGTTTGTGAGGCTAATCTTGCAAAGGTTCCACCAAATCGAGCCCTAAATCCTTATACCCCGACCCCGTTGGGGACATGCAAAGAAGGATCGATAAAAAGCAGACAGCTCTGATACCGTTGATCTGGATTTATGCAAGAACACAAAATAATACACATAACCATAAATACAAAGATACATTGGAAATAACACTTCATTTCATTAATATCAAAGAACTAAAAGTTGCTTACAGACAGAATGGAAATAAACTAGCTAGGGCGCTGGTAGCTTATCTCTAAGAAGAGATGTGGCGGCTACAAGCCTCTAAACTGTGTTAAAATGAGGATCAAGGGCCTATTTATTATTTAGAAACAATGGAAAACCATAAACATCCAAAACCCTAACCCTAAGAGATGAAGCGCCAAAATTATAGGCCCCGTTTGGGTAAATTGGTGTTTCAACTTCCCGGGGACATAACTTTGGCATACGATCTATGTTTGACACACTCAATACCTCGTTATAAAGATATATCCAAGGAATAAAAATTTTAACGTGGGAGACATCAATCCATTGACCCATTTTTCTCCCTGTTTTCCCAAAAAACGATGTTTAGGGCCTCAAAACGGCTCTGGAAGTTCAGGACCCGAAAAAACTGCTAAAAATAGTAAGTAGTGCCGAAACTGAAAAATTGAAAGAGAAAATGGTGGGGCCCCAAGTGGAATAGGCTGGTGGCCACCAATATCCACCTAGATCATGAACTTCAAGGTTTTAAGGGAGTTTAGAGAATAAAAGGGTGTGGTAGCTGCGATAAGAGAAAAGGAAGGAATAGAAGGCATAACCACTATGCACAGGGGTGTAATACAGTGTACCAAAGCATAACAACAGAGATGGAAGGGAGATGGAATATTAAACGAGAGGTGTTGGAGAACTTCTATTGGGCTGTGTTTCTCGTGCTTGCAATCAACCTGCCTATTTATGCAAGAAAGACAGACAATGTGTTCATGAAAATACAGGCACTGATCTAATCTATTTCCACGAAATCATAAGCGAGAAAGAATTTTTGGTCTATGTGGAAAGGTATACCTCCTCGAGCTCTATTGATAGAGTTGATAGGGGAAATCTGGCCTCACATCTTTATGGATTTTATCAACTATTCTACCACTTTGTAATCAGATTAAATCTATAGCAAAAGACAATAGGAAGCAAGCAAAAAAACCAATGAAAATATCAGAAACAAAACTACCTAAATGACAGAATTAAAAGAATGAAAACCAGCAGAGAAGCTCAGGCACATGGATTGGGACCTAACCCATGAGCCTCGCTCCCTGAAACTATATCAGTAAAATAACATCTAACTACTCATTTCATTACAAAAAATATAGTCTTATTACATCTCAAAGGTCTTAAACAACAAAACCTAATAGAATGGAAAATAATGGCATGGGATGGAATGGAATGCAAATGGAATGGAAATGGAATCCACTGGCATCGAATGGACTGGAAATCGACTGGAATCAACCCTAATTAGCTCTTGATCAGCTTTATTTATCCTCAAGGGAAGTTACCAACAGCTCCCTAGAAAATAGTGATTGAGTCCACTTTGACTCCAACCATAGATTGAGTGCACTTCGTCTCAGTTTTCTTGGCTGCCTTTGATATTTAAGGAGGGTGGACAACCCCCTTGAATCTCTTCAATATTTTTCAATAATTTCCTAATATTGTGCTCGTTTATTCTTCAATCTTTATCTTCGAGTGGTAGGGAGGAAGTCCCTAAAATATCTCCTTCTCCAAATCTGCATAATTTGCCCAATATTCTCACAATATTCTACAAAAATAACCAATATTAGGTACAAATATGTAATTACCTTTAAACCTTCCTAAGAACATATTAAATCATAAGAAAACATTATTAAGTGCAGAAGGAGAGATTTAATATATATTTTCATGTGCATAAGGAAGGTAGATGGGCCTAAGAAAGGTTAGATGGGCTTTATTTTATGTATAATTTAGAGGCCCATCAACACTCATGTATTGTGATAACTCCTAAGCTATTCGAGAGAAGGAATGCTTTGGAGCTTTAGTTAAGGACTCAAACATCACCAAAGGGAGGCCTCCAACATCAAGCCCTAGGTTGTAAGCTCTCTCTTCTACATTCATTAATAAAACATCTGATGTTTTCTTTCTATATTTGTCTAATCATTTGTGAAAATGGTCTAATGTTCCTTGATCTGTTAGTCTATAGCTAATGTTCATGAATATTATATATTGGATCACATTTTCTATTACATCTTGATCATCCACAGATATTCATATGCCACCAGTAGCAAGGAGCGAGCCAAAGGGATAGTGGATCAAGGCCACCATCAACGAGTTCAAGCATAACATCAGGAAAAGTTACCTCTATCTCATTTCTTGTCGCATTTTGAATATTAGCTAAGGAAGCTTGGATTATAAAGTCTCACATGTTTCTAGACCCACTCTAGCGCTAGAGACATCGCCTCTGTCTGTAGAGGGGATTTATCTTCATAACAAAAATGGTGACTCCACTGGGGAGCTTTAGCCTCTTAGCCTTCCTTTCCCGAGTAGATATCTGATCAGTTTGACCATCATTGAGATCTAAGTTTACTTAGGTATCTATAGGTTTCCATAAGGTTTTATAGTTAATCAAGTGTGTCAGGTCTAGTTTTGGTGTGAAATTATTTTTTATTTTCCCTTGTTTTTAGTGCTCAGTGCGTTTTTTTCTTATAGTAGTGTTTTCAGTGTTTTTTTATACAAAGCAATCACGTTGATCTTCCTTTCAACACCCTTATTCTCACCACAGAAGCATTGATATCATAACTAGGAAATGATAGGGTGTCCCCTTACCTTTCCAGTGTGTCCTGACCCATGAAAAACACATGTCAAGTCTGAATGACCTCCTTCCTTCGTGATTAGCTTGTTTGTGTGGTTGTTTTTGTTTCTTTTACTTGCTTGTGATTTAGAGTGAGGTTTAGTTTCTTTTTCGGCCTTCTAGGTAAATTACCCTTCACTGGTCACTTATGCTTGTTGTCAAAGAATTGATAGGATCTGCTTTAGGATTCTATTCCATTCAGTTCAAACTCCTTTGTGCATTTCTTCTGGCTTGTTTTTGAAGTTTCTTTCTGTTGAACTGGTTATCACTGCACTTAGAAATCACCTTCGATTTAGTGTCAAACATAAGATAACAATTTGTTTGATCTGCAAGTTTAGGATAATGTGTCTTCTTTAGTTCCTAAATTTAAAATAGTAAATTGAAAGTGGATTTCATCTTGAAGTTTGGATTTGGTTTGTTTGCTTTGGAAATTAAGTGAAAGTTATTTTCGTTTTTGCATTTTTTGAAGCGATCTTGTTTTCCATTCGATAGAAAGAAAAGTGAAAAAAAAAATATTTTACATTTCTTTGTTCATTTGTTTGATTTTACTTTAGTTCA